>JAODAL010021904.1:0-65955 GCA_025379985.1 Phyllomedusa bahiana
TCCGAAAAACTTTCACTATCGCACGGGACGCCCTAAAATGGGGACTGGAGATGCAGTCTAAACAACCCTTACGCATGTTCCACTGTGCCCAGAATTTCTTTCAACTTCTTTTTTGGGGCAGCGCCGTTCCTTTATTTGAGGGACATGAACACCCCCGATGACCCATTAGCACAGTTCATACGGCTTATTGGGGGCTAATTGCAAAACCGGGGGGCTAAATAATGTGCATGTCATTTTCTCCCCCCCGGGGGGCGGATTCGCCAGCCGGAGAAGAGACGGAATCCTATTTCTCTATGAGAACGGGTTTACCAATTTACGGGGCGTTTGGACCGACGCAGCGAAAAATAGGGCGCACAGTACGGCTCCAACCGGCCCAAATAACCGGTGAACAGGCCTTAGCGGGTTTCCCCAATTTTTTGCAGGGGCGTAATTACGCCGCGAAATTAGGGCGGTGGCCGGTGCGGGGCCTACCCCCCCGCCCCATAACTTGCTTATCAGGGGCGCGTATACCCGCGGGTAATTCACATGTAAATTATCTCCCCCCTCGGCGAATTCGCCAGTGGGGAGGGGAGTAATCCAAAAGTTCTCTATGAGAACTTGGATTACCGAATGACTTGGACTATTCCACTGAAATTTGCCACCCGGCCAAATTACGACTGAAATACTCCAAATTTTTAAAGCCGTGAACAGGGCCTTAGATAGGTCCATTGTTTTCCCTCATGGGGCCTTTTTTTAAGGGAAAAATAGCACTTCATTTTGCGTGATTTTTTTTTTTTTTTTTTTTTTTGGAATCGCACCCGGAGGCCCCAACGGCACCTCTATAAAAACCCTTTGCCCCACAGGTGGATTTCCTAGGGGAAGATTTTTTTACGAAATTTTTTTTCTTAAAGCAAAAGATGGAAGTGGGAAAAACGAGCCTGTAAAATTTAGGTTTATTTATATGGGCAGGATTCTAAAAAAAAAACCCAGAAAAATTCTGGTAGGAGACAGTGGTAAGTCCTGCTTATCCTGCCACATACTGTGATTGACAGCTTCTCTGACATTGTTACTGAGAAACTGTCAATCACTGTTATGGTGGGAAAAACATCTTTCTTTTTAAAGGGGTTTTGGCCAAAGTATTTCCTCACCTAACAGGCTATACTCCCTCTTAGCCTTAAAAAAGGACTTGTGTTTCTGTTTTTAAAAAAACAATACCTCCTCTGTGATGTCATCATCCACCTCCCATGCACCCCTGAGCCCGATATTCAGCCCTCTGAGTTGACAAACATTTTTGGCAATCCACGGGGATAACAGTATTGTGCACAACTAACTTTTTTTGTTTTCTCCCCTTATCTCTCGGGGAGGGGGGGGGCTACACTGCATGTTTACCAGATAATTACATTACAACCAGGGGTTTCCCCTATACAGCAGACACACCTCTAACCAGAAACAAACTAGTGCAGATGAAAAAGGGCCCAATTTTCACACGGTTTAAAAAAATTTGGACGTTTTTAAATCCTAATTACGCCCGGAGTGGCAAATTAAAAACCAAAACGTAAACTTTACTAAACCCACAGCTCAAGAGAACAATGAATTACTCCCCTCCCTCTTGGCAAACCCGGGGGGAAAATTACATGTGAATTTACCACGGCGACACCCCCCGCCCCTGAAAATGCAAGTCTATGGGCCCGAGTCCCGGGGCCCCCCCCCCCTCCCTGGGCCCACACCAAATTGCGGGGCGAATTACCCGCATTTAAGCCTGGAACCTAGCCTAACACTGCTTTTTTTTTTTTTCTCCCCCTCCCTTTAAACTCATTCCTGTTCCTCCATCAGATAAAAGTGCAAACAACTCGAGCACCAAATCACTCCTGGTTGTACTAATTAAACATCAGAAACTAAGGCATCTAATCACTGCACTCTCAGAGCGAGTTCCCCGGCATGCCCTCCACTCCTTTTTGGCCATACGACTTGGGGGGGGGGGGGGGGGGGGGGGGGGGGGGGGGGGTTTTTTCAGGGGGCCCCCCCTCCCCCCCCCCCCCCAAAGCACCCGGGGAATTTCGGGGCATATGTACGGCCCAAAAACTCCGTGTAACATACCCTTTCTGACATGCCCTTTAAGCTCTTTTCCTTTTACATCATTTACCAACCCCCAGCCTCAAGTCACTTAAGCTTTTTTCACACGGCTTTAATTGCGGCAAATTTTTTGCCCCCAATTTCGCTGTGTATACAGGGGGAGGGGGCCGGCAGCCCGCCGGCCCCATAACAATCATTTTTCTCGGAAATATATACCCCCTTTGGATAATTGACATGTCACTTCTCTCCCTGCCGCCATATTGTGCAGCGGGGAGAGGAGACAAATCCATAGTTCTCTATGAGAACTGTGTATTACCGTAATGACTGGGACGTATTTTAGCCCGTAATTCGTGCAGTACGGCGTGAATTCCTGTAAATTCCAGCAAATTACGGGCTGAAATACGTCCCAAAATACGCCGTGTGGACATAGCCTAACAGGCTTAGGGAAGAATAACAAAGCTGATATGTCCATCACTACGGTAAAACCACCCACCGCGTAACCAGGACGCGTGAGCCTGAAGCTGGCTGTAGTTCTGTGAAACAGCAAGGGGTCATGCGACCTGCATTCTTTGTTGGTGAACCACAAAGCATGGTTGCGTGACCCAGAACTGAATCTGTCTATGTATTCCAGTAGTAGGATCACAGCCCGGTCTCCTGGGAAAAGCTAGATAAAAAGCTGTCGGCATCAAAAGCACAGTGTCTTTCCACCAACCAGAATCCAGGTCATGTGACCTAACAACAGATTGTTATATCAGCCAGATATCCTGTATTCAGCTGCAGGTAAGCAAAGTAATACTGGCACTACAGTGTACCTTAAAAAAAATAAAAAATTCTGATGACCAGAAACCACCTGGCGTGGTCCTAAATTGTAGCTTCAGTGACCTTCTGAATTGTTGTTGCACCATTCTTATATAGAGTCGATGAGAAACGGGTGAGTTTTGCCTTTGTTCATTACAAGATTACTGATAATATAATTTATATGGCGTCAACTTTTTCCGCAGCCCTTTACAATTTAGAAGGTATAAGTACAGGCAAAAAAGAACTTTACACAGTAAAAAGCTACTTGCGGATACAAGGTGTGAGGGCCCTGCTTGCAAGAGCTTACAGTCTATTAGGGTGTATGGGAGAGACAAAGGGTGAAAAAGTTTTTGGTTTAAACAATGGTCCAGCCATGTTTCATGAATATGCTTTACATAAAATGGATGAATCTGCCACCCAGTCTGTTCATCTATATACAGATAAGTGCCTGGGAGTACCCAAGTGCAGGGAGTTACTGAAAGCGGGGTTTAACAGTTGGGGATCATGCTATGCCTGCCTGAGTATGCCTGATTGTTCGGGGTAGCATGTTCCAGAGACCTGGTGCAGCACATGAAAAATCTTGGAGACGGGCATGGGAGGTTCGGATGACTGAGGCATGTAGTCTAAGATCATCAGAAGAGTGGAGAGACCAGTAGGGTGGTAGACAGAGATGAGGGAGGAGCTGTAGAGGGCTGTAGCGCTGTGGAGAGCTTTATGGGTGAGAGTGGTGAGTTTCTGTTGTATCCTGTACTGAATGGGCAACCAGTGCAGTGACTGACACAGGGTAGAGGCATCAGTATAGCGGCTGAAAAGAAAGATGAGCCTGGCTGCTGTATTCAGGACAGATTGGAGAGGGGAGAATTAACAGAGAGGGAGTTACAGCAGTTAGGACGAGAAAGAGTAAGAGCAATATCGAGAGAGGAGCTTCCTCGGTAAGAAAAGGACAAATTCTGGATATATTATTGAGGTGCAGGTGACAGGAGCGGGCAAGGGATTGAATAGAGGGGGTGAAAGACAGTTGAAAATCTAGTTTGACCCCAAGACATCGGGCCTGCTGCCTAGGTGTAATGGTGATGCCACACACAGAGACAGAAATAGCAGGGTAGGGTTGGTTAGTAGATGGTGGGATGACAAGTTCAGTTTATTGAGCTTTAGTTTTAGATAGAGGGAGGACAGATGTCAAGGGCAGCGGACCCGACAGTCACTGGTTTTTGTAGCAAGGGGAGAGTGAGGTCTGGGGAAGAGGTGTATAATTGGGTGTCATCAGCGTAGAGATGATATTGGAAGCCAAATCTGCTGATGGTCTGTCCAGTAGGGTCTGTGTAGAGTGAAAAGACTAGAGGGCCTAGAACTGATCCCTGAGGAACCCCAAAAGCAAGAGGAGGTAGAACCTGTAAATGAGACCCTGAAGGAGCAGTCAGAGAGGTAAGATGAGAACCAAGAGAGAGCGGTGTCCGGGATGCCAATGGCACTGAGCATGATGAGAAGTTTGTGATCTCTGGTGTAAAACGCTGCAGAGATCCAGAAGAAGTCTCAAAGAGTAGTTGCCCTGAGATTTAGCAGTGAGGAGACCATTAGAAACTTTAACTAGAGCAGTTTCTGTGGAGTGTAGGGGTGCGTTCTCACTGCACAAGACAAATACCGGTCGGTTTGCCGGCCGGTATTAGTCCTGTTTTGTGGCCGTCCCCAGCCGCAGGGAGGGTGGGGGGCCGTTTTTCTCCGAATGAGCGAAAAAGCCCTCCACTCACATGCTGCACAGATTCCGTCCCGGAACCGGACGTAAGATTGTGCTAGCACAATGTTTTGTGGCCGGACCGCGGGCGGAAAAAACACCCCACGGAAAACCCGTGCAGTGGGGACTGCTGCGTGGGTTTTCCATAGAGCACCATTGTGATGTGGGGACATGCCCTAAAGTGCCAAATCCTGACCCTGCAGAGGATCAAGAAGAGAGTTGTAGATTGTAAGGCTTCATGGACAGGGTCCTCTGTTAGTCATTTATCATCACCATTGTTCATGTTTGGGTTTTTGGATTGTAGTATATAGGCGTTCTCCTCTCCGTGCTTCCGATGGAAAACTGGGGGTTTTGAGATGAACACAAATAGAAGCGCAACGGGATTCTGTGTAGAAAAATAAACGGTCAAAGGGTCGGTGCCACCTATTTCGCTGTACACCTCCGTACAGCTCGTTATTCGCCTTCAATTATCGAATATTAACTTTATTAATATTATACTGAAATAAAATTCTTACTCTCAACTTATGTTGAGTTTGTATTAGATACTACCCACCAGCGCTTCTAGAAAGCCGCTCCATTCTAGCAAGAAGAACCATCTATTCTTCCAGCAAATTTTCCGTGTATTGTATGTATGTGACCCCCACCTCGAATGTACAGCGCCCTGGAATAAATGGCGCTCTAAAATAATGATAGCAGAAAGATGGCGATCTACAAAGGACTGCAGTTACTGCGTGTGGATGGAACCATGCTCCAATGTGGTAGCTAATTTTTCATAAATTTCATTGCGGGATTGCTAGTTATCCTGAAAAAACTGTGCCTTTGGGCTTCCACATGAGCTGCAGATCAGCTTCTGGACCATCTGACCCTAACCTCAGGACAAGTTGCAGAGTGTGGACAAATCCGGACCTGCACACACCCGCCAGTGACTTCCGCACGACCCCTCGACTCTAAACCCCTTAAGGGGCGTTTCTTATTTGCCATGGGGCGGATGTTTTAAGGTTTAAACCCCTGTTACTTCCGCTTTTAGATCCTCTAGGGGGCCCACAGGACGGACCCAAGACGGATCAAAAAATTAGCGTGAGATTATCATTTTCGGGGTTTTAGGAACACCAGCGGGGTTCACATGAGAGACGCCCCCGTGTTTCCATAGCCACTCGGGTCCTCTTTTAAAAAATTCATTCCTACCCCCCAAAGATAAAATCCCTGCTAATTTTTTAGGCCCCCGGTCTGTCCGTCGGTCCCGAACGATCAAAAACGGATGAACATGGAGTTAAAACGCTGTGTGAAAAACCCTAAAAGACATAAATATGTTTATCCCTCTGTTGAGGGTAATGTATAAGGAACCCTGTCTGGGACAGCAGGAGTTAGGATTACAGCTGTGTGTCACTTATGGTGTTCTCTCTATAGACATTGTTTTTGCTATGCTGGTGCGGGGGCCCATTTTTCCCGTTTAAATTTCCCAGGGGGTGACTCGGATTTTTATTTTATTTTACACTACCTGGGTACACCTCTTGTGTGCGAAAACTGATGAAATACTGGAAATGTTGTCATAAAAAAATTTACGGGCCCAAACGGATTTTATATTTGGGGAAAATTTCTATTTGGTAACTGAATATTTTTATATACAGCACATCATATAATCTCTTCAAAAATAAAAAAAAACATTGTCCATCTAGTTGCTTGCGGATTTAGCAAAAGTAAATCTGTCTCAGACTTGCAAAATATATTCAAAGATCTTCAATATCTGCAAACTATACTTCACGGAAATGAATCTTGTGATTCTTTGTATGATCCCTCAGCAAAATATATATTTATATCAAAAACTCAAGACTTGTTGAAACATGAATGAAACCATTGTGGTAGAGCAATGTGGTTCTATATGGAATCAGTTTGAAAATACTTGGGCTCAATGTATATATAATGTTTTCCATAAAAGTGAACAGAACAAGTGCTCCTGTGGCTGGAAGAGACTCCATATAGGGGGAAATGGCAAAGAAGGGAATATCCCCTCAAATACAGATATTTTTTTTTTTTTTTTTCTATTTTCGACCATAACTTTTTAATATTTCTGACTATGAGGACTTGGATTTTATGGGATAATATATACTTGGTACCCTTGACCATACCATGTAATGTACTGGAAATCCCAACAAAAGTTATTTGAGGCTTGAAAGGTGAAAAGAAATGTAACTGGGCATTTTGTGTTTATGGAGTTCACTGTGATATAAACCCCTGAACTCCCAGGCCTGAAAAGTATGACCAGAATGTTTTATCGTTTTTCCTCCTTGCGTTTCAAAAGTTGTAAATTTTTTATTTTTTCAATGACGCAGTTGGATGTGGTGTCTTTTTATTCGAGACAAGTTGTACTTTATGGTGGAATAGTTTAAGTACACTTATAAATAATTGCAGAATTTGTTTACATTTTTTTTTTTTACACCGTTCATATTTCATATGTAATAACTTGTTAGATTAATTCTACAGGTTATTACGGTCATGTGGATACCTAATATGTTTGTTTTTTTTGTGTGTAATTTATGCACAATTATGTTTTATTAAATATTTTTATTATTTTTTATTTTCTTTTTTTACACTTTTTTATGTTAACTTTTTTTTTAATACGTGAAGGAGAACTGTTTTCAATTTCATAGTTGTAAGGCAAAAAGACAAGTCGTCCTTAGTTTACCCGTTGGCTAAGGTGTTTATCCAAGAAGGCAAAACCCAAATGAGTAGAACCAATTGTCTCATTTTAGGAAAATTCCCTTTCCACTCCAATCGCAATCAAAAAATCCCTGATTTTACATTTCTTTTTTTTTTTTACACTTCGTAATGTATTAGCATATTCAATATGCTAGTACATTAAAACCTGTGCAGCTGCACGGGCATGATTAGGACAGCACACAGTTGTCCTGTCACTGGCTTCATACGCAGACACCGGGCCACCTGGTCCCCAGGGCTGACTGGCACCGTTCCCCGGGCTCTGTCGGGCACTGGGTGTTCCGATCACCCGACAGACAGGGGAACCCTTTGATTGCCAGGGAAACCACCGCCGCAATAAAAGGGGTTAAAGCACGAGTTGTGGAGGTTCCTCCGCTCCCGATGCCTGCGGGACATCTCGGGGTCGGGGCTGGAAAGTAACAGCCCCGATCCTAGCGCATTTTGGGGCGCCGGCGCCGAAAACCCCGAAGTCTACAGCAACCCCAAAAAACGTCAATATATGTTAATCAGACTTTCAGCTTTTTCTTTCTCTTGAAAGGGACTTGAACATGCATCATTTGTACTAGTACTCAGTCTCAGCAAATAGTATATCATTGGGTCCCTTTTAAACCCTTTTTGCATAGGGCGTTTTGGGTTTTAAAGGGGCAGGTAGGTGTGGGGTGTCTGCTTTCCGCCCCCTTCCCCTTTGGGTTTATATAAATCAGTCGGCAGAACACAGGAATTAATTTCTAACTACCTGTATTCTGTCATCGGTTAAGGCGGTGCAGGCTTTTTTTTTTCTTAAAGGGGATGTATCACTTCATCAGTTCGTGTTTTTAATTAATTCTTTTTCCACCCCTTAAAACCAGGGCTTTTTTTCCCCCCTTCCACGGGGTGTTTCTTAACGACACATCCCCCCCCCCCCCCTCACTGTTCGTGCTCGCTACCGAGTCAGAGTGCTCCCCCCACCCTCTGTCTGAGTCCACATGTCACTGTGTCTGTTCCTCTCCATATACAGTCTTCTTTTGAAAGAGCTGTTTACATAGCACACCCTCATTCGTTTAACAGTCTCTATGAACTCCGAGCACTGATCTCTACTCCTCTCCCAGCTTGGTTTGTTACAGTTGAATCCGGTCTTCTATGAACTCATACAGAGCGGCATAGATCATAGATACCGAAGCACAATGCTGCTGTTTTCTGATTGTAGAAGCAGCGCGGGGTTTCTTGGGAGCTGCTTTGGGTGTCAAGTGAAATGTTGCCGCCCCCTTATTCGAGTAGAGAGGCAAGAAACAAACCTTCCGGGAAAAAGATCGAAGGGCCCCGACAGAATTAAATTTGTAGAGCCTCACCAATTAAAAATTTAAAGGGGGAGGGAAACCACGCCACTAGGGGAAAAGTGTTTACCCAAAAGAAAGATAAGGGGGAAAAGGAAAACAAAAACAGCTTTGCAAATCACTTTTCAAAAAATGTATTACAAAAATTGCAGTCTGAGAGAGCTACAGCCTTCCCTTACATGCCCTTGTTACTCAAAGTTTGTATTAGATACGCCTGACAAGATTTCGGGAGGGGCTTGCGCAGAGAGAGCTTTTTAAGCTGATAAACTGAGCTGCAAAAATTTTTCAAGGCACCGGTAGCAATATGTTTTCTTTTGTATACAGAATAAACTAGTTGTAGTGTGATTAGATCCTTGCTTTATCTGATGACAGAGAACATGAAGAAGCTTTCAAGCTGCTGAGGAGAAAAACTGATGTCTTTTGTATACAGAATCCACAAGTTGCAGTTTGATTATTTCAGTGAACATGTCACACGATCCCTTATGCAGCTTTGTGCTCTGGCTGTGTGCGTCTCTCTCTTTCAGCTCCGTGATTTGTTTACATTAGCTTCTTAGCAGATAAGGCTCCTCCTGACAAAACCCCTTTAAGTGTTACAAATCCACCAACTTCTGATTTATATATATATATATATATATTTATATATATTATATATATGTGTGTGTATAATCATAAAAACTCCTAAGTATTGATCCAACATATTTAAAAACAATATTCAAGGTATGGCAATGGCGAAAAAACTAAATGCAAAATAGGCAAGCCAACACTTACATGCCGCTGTCCCGACTCCTAGCATATAACTATTGCTCCCCCCCCCGATTCCTTACTAGCAATATTTAAGAACCTAATTTATAAGCAGATGCCTCATATACAGATCGAAATGGTATTGGTTAGCTTTAAGCATGAAGGCAAAAGTAAATAAAGACTATTACCAAATACATTGCTGCTCTGATTTTCCTTCAGAGTTAGGAGGAAATCGTACCTCCTACTTTTGGATACAAGCTTCCCTAGTTATCGACAACCTCTCTGCTTTTACGGACTGCAGCAGTGGTCAGGATGGTGAAATCAATCCTTGCTGTGTTTCTTATCTTGAAAGACAGGAGCTCGCTAACTTACTACAGTTTATAAACATCCATTAGTCATGTCACTACCAGGCTAAGCTATAAATAGAAGAGCTAATGAGACAATTAGTCGGTGCCTATTTGCAGGAGTCGCAGTCGTCATAAAAGGGACCGACTCAGACTCCCAAAATATATAATTAGTTAGTACAGTTAGTTCGATGCAGTGCAAAGAGCAAGAGGAATTGGGTACAGCCAGTGCTGCTGCTCCCATATCTTCAGCCATTATCACATGAGGAGTGTAAGTGATGAAATGGAGCAGGCAAAGTGCTGCCCCAGAAGAAAAGATTCTGCTCCCATGGCAAACAGGTTTCAGCAACATTCTTCACCTGCTTTCAAAGAAGTAGAAGAGTTAAACCATTCATCAAAACTGACTGTGGCTGAGGCAATTCCTTTATACCCTGACATTGTTAGAGATGTTGCCCCAACCCAAGTTAGTGTAGAGAGGCCGTTCTCTAGCCTGGAAATAATGAGATCAGATATGAGGTCATGTATGCAGGATCTGATGGAGGCAATATGATTTTTCAGAACAAATTCAGAGACTCCACAGATGTTCCTGCAGTGTTTTGCATAGTTACAATTTTTTTGTGTTCTAAAGTCATATCCAATAAATATATTTTTACACTGACAAGCAAAATGGTAACGATGTTTTGACTTTCAGGCTCCATAGCTCTCCAGCTTTGCACATGAGGCTACTCTAATTTTATATACATCTACATATCTTATACATAAATTTGACTTGCAAGTATTTAGCATCTGCTTAGTTCTGCAGATTCTTTCCTGTAACTGCATTGTTTCTGTTTTGCTCCTAAAAATCTAAATGTTAATTTTTATTATCTTGTTAGCATTTGGGAAATCCACCTTTGGTTTTCAATACTGCCTGAATTCTTCTGGGCTCTGGATCAGATTCAAGGGATATCACTGACCAAAAATCTGATCCCAGGTCTCTTCCACACATTCCCAATGTTGGTGCAGACTGGACTTGGATACAAAGACAGCTTTTTCTTCAACTCTACCCACAAGTGTTCAAAAGATCAAAACATTAACATTTAGCTTGTCAGTGTCTGTTCTACCTAAATAGCTTGATTATTGTATCATAAGGTAATAAACAGCCGGATGTTACCATTTTACTACAGTAAAGTTATCACTTAAACATGCGCCGTGTATGAGGGAGTCGGAGTTGGAGGTTTGGGAAATTGAGGAGTTGGAGTCGGGGCTTTGGCTTGCAGACTCCACAGCCCTGATAGAACCACCCACAGCCTAACTAGGACGTGTGTCTGAAGATGCTTGTGATTTTGTGAAACAGCCTGGTGAGACAACCACTTTAAGTAGATCTGCATATAAATGACTTGGTATCTACAATAATATGTAAACTAAAAAGATTCCCGTAAATTAGGTCAATTATTCTTTTCTGCTTAAGATTATTGAGCTCCAGTATTTTCTACCTAAGTTTTAATATGGAGAGTAAAGAAGTCCTAATTTGTGCAGCCTCCGAGATGTTCTCATCTTAATTAATAAATGCCCTCTATGCTTCAGTGACTCCTAATTATCAGAATTAGCGATCGAATAATTAAAGCATCGCTCCTTGTGTTTTTCTACTACTCCGGGCCAGCGAAGCACATTGCGTTCTGCTGGGAGACATCTTGATCTTCTCCCGGTGACAGCCGCACAATATTTTCGTGAAATGTTTTATACATTTGTCTTGCTTACAGCCGCTGCGTCTGCCAATTAGTTTTGCAAGGCTTTGTGTTGTAATAACAGGTGCGGTTGTGCGATAGAAAAATACTGACAAGTCCTATCACAACAGATGCAGCGTCTAATATATTCAATTGTGGTTTTTTTTCCGGTTTACTTGTATTATGGGTTTGGGGTATGTCAGAAGGCAAATGGTTTTTAGCTGAATGTCCTTGCTGTGCACAGGCTGGATCTGGTGTCAGCGCCGCGTTATCAGATGGATGGTGATTCAGTGCCGATCATTATCCGCTTTTGTACCAAGTAAAGGGCTGAATTATTGCTTCTGGCTTTAAGGTGAATTCACATAAGCTGCCGACACCGTAGTCACTGCTTTATCTTCTGACAAGGATTTGGTGCTTTTTTGTTTTTGACAGGGCGGTGGAGTCTGTGCCTATTTTGCAGGAGTCGGAGTCGTCATAAAATGGACCGAGTCCGACTCCCAAAATATATAATAAGTTGGTCCAGTTAGTTCGATGCAAGAGGAATTGGGTCTGGCCAGTGCTACTGCTCCCATATCTTCAGCCTTATCACATGAGGAATGTAATTGATGACATGGAGCAGGCAAAGTGCTGCCCCAGGGGAAAAGATGTGCAGTGTTTTGCATATTTACAATTTTTTTGTGTTCTAAAGTCATATCCAATAAATATATTTTACATTGACAAGCAACAGGGGAAACAATGTTTTGAACTTGTGACTTTCAGGCTCCATATCTCACCCTCCACTACAGCTTTGTACATGAGGCTACTGTAATTTTATATACCGTCATCTTACCTATCTTATACATAAAATTGACTTGCAAGTATTTAGCATCTGCTTAGTTCTCCAGATTCTTTCCTGTAACTGCATTGTTACTGTTTTGCTCCTAAAAATCAAAATGTTATTTTTTATTATTTTGTTAATATTTGGGAAATCCACCTTTGGCTTTCAGCACTGCCTGAATCCTTCTGGGCTCTGGATCGGATTCAAGCACATCTTGACCAAAATCTGATCCCAGGTCTCTTCTACACGTTCCCAATGTTGGTGCAGACTGGACTTGGAAACAAATACAGCTTTTTCTTCAACTCTACCCACAAGTGTTCAAAAGATCAAAACATTGTTACCCTTTTGCTTGTCAGTGTCTGTTCTACCTAAATAGCTTGATTATTGTATAACAAGGTGTTAAACAGCCGGATGTTACCATTTTACTACAGTAAAGTTAGTCGGAGGGAGTCGGAGGTTTGGGTAATTGAGGAGTCGGGGCTTTGGCTTGCCGATTCCACAGCCCTGGTTTTTGAGCAGGTTGTTGGACCCGGTACAGTTTTTTTGGTTAGGGATGTGGAGGTCGTTCATCACTGGATTGTAAATCTACACGTCTTTTATTGGAGAGTAGTGTTTTTATTTTTGCTTTGTAGCTTTTAATGCAGTAATTAAGTGAGGAAGTCTCCTGGGAAGCGGAGTCTGCGTTCTCCAGCCGCAAACAGAAGGAACAATCCCCAGAGGTGTCTGGAAAGCTTTCAGTTCTAGCTGTGTAAAATAGAAAAGACTCTGTTGTTCTTCACTCTTCTTTGTAGGGGTAGAACTGTATTCTCCAAACCAAATTGCGTAAAGCTTTTGTTTCTTTTTATGGTTCTACTTTTTTTTTTTCTTTTTTAAAGTATCTGGTATCCTAGGATTTGAAATGATAGTATCTATATGTTATATTTAAAGGGGTTTTCCATTTTTAGAAAAAGCTGGTCAGCCAGGGAGGTTTTGGAATAGAAAAAAAAAAAAAACTCCTTTTTAAACTGCTCCGTTTTAGCACCACCATCACTCCTGTTGCTCAAGGGTGATGGGGTCATTGTTATCTTCATATCTACAGGCCTTGGTGGTCTCTTCCTGGATAGAAGTCTCTAAAGGCATGTCCCCATGGCTCCGGTTTACGGCTGGTTTTTCAGACGGTTTGCGGTTTTGCAGGCCATCTGAAAAACCAGCCACATACTAACACACCGGGCTACTATGGAAAACCCGTGCAGCAGTCCCCAATGCACTTTTTTTCCGCCCGGCAGTTTTTCAAACCGCCAGCCACCCGAAAAACATAGAACGGTTTTCGGACAGAATATGAACATATCAATGGGAAGGGGGAGGGCTTTTTTCCGCTCATCGCATAGAAAAGCCGTCCCCTGGCGGCTGTGGGGACGGCCCTGAAACAGGACAAACTGACCGTTATTTGTCCTTTGCTGTGAGGATGAGCCCTAGTAGTGACATCATTAGTGGGTGCACTTTCCAAATGTCAGTAGCACACTATCAACTAACAAAACATCAAAGGCATATAGGAATTTTTGAAAAATGCATTACTGCTAAGGATATATGAAAAATTGGGGTTCTTAGTTCACAATTTTGATCAAAAGTGCTTAAGCTCACCAGTATATGTATGTTATTGCCACGCCTTTGTGCACCTATACTTATTTTTTTCAAAAAAGGTTTTTGGATGTGCAGAGCCAAATGGTGTTTTTTTTAGTCTGTATGAGGAGTGGCTGCCTCATTGGCTTTTTTGCACTCTCCGCCCATCTCCATAGGTTTTAAATCAGTGCAGGATTATTCAGTAGCTAGTCCTTTTCACTCCCTGAGGTGTGGAAGTCTGAACAGGCTCCAAGAGAGGTAACGTTTTAGTGTTGGGGCTCACCTATATTGGGGTCCCCTTGACGAAATCGGGAGGGGAGCTTAAGCACTTTTGATCAAAATTGTGAACTAAGAACCCCTAATTTTCATATATTCTTAGCAGTAATACATTTTTCAAAAAATCCTATATGCCTTTGATGTTTTCTTAGTTGATAGTGTGCTGCTTTTGGAATGCATATGTATATGACTACTTTTATAGGGGTTTTCTAAGATTCTTAAAAACTCACCCTACCTTCCTGACGCGGTTTTAGGATTCAGAATCCGGCGAGTTGTGGGCCCGCCTTTTTTTTTTTTTTGGAGTGGTAGCGCCAATTGTAAGGAGGAGTGAATAGTGATTATAAGAAGGGACAGAGTTATGGTTTACATATAGTACCCGTCTACCTTCTTTAAACTGTAGAGTGACCAGGAACCTCATGACTTTTTGCATATGGTTAGAGTGAGACTCCTTCGGAATGAGGATTAGGCTATGTTCACACGGCTGATTTTGGGATGGATTTTAGTCCATATTGCACGCCGTACTGCGCTCCAATACAGCTAAAATCCGTCCCTGTCATTACGTTAATCCACTGTTCTCATAGCGATCTATAGATTCCGGCTCCTCTCCCCACTCGCGAAATAAGGCGAGCGGGGAGAAAGTGACATGCACATTATCCCGGCGGGATACGCGCAGTGGATAATGAGTCTATGGGACCAGCGAGCTGCCGGCCCCTCACCCACCCCCGTACACCACGAAATTATGGCCAAAAATCCGCCCCGAATTTTACGTGAATCAGCCATTTCAGGCACTCATTTTTTTTTTTTCTGGTTAGTCTGTGGGTGGTTCTACAGGAGTGACATTTGAGCTCTGCTATTCCCAGCTGAGCCTGTTAGTGACATTGCTGATAGAAGGGTTTTTAAACAGCAGGGCAGAAGGCTTTAGTGCTCTAAAGAGTTAGAGGTTGTCTTACCATACTGTTTCACAGAGCCAGAAGCAGCTTTCATTCATGCATCCTGTCTTTTTCCGGGTCAGGATGTAGGTATTAGCATTAGCTCTGCATTCAGGGGTTGCTAATTATCTGACATGAGAGCAGGGAGAATCCAGAAAAGCTTCAGGAAAGTTAAAAAAAAGAAATTAGCCCTCTTTGTTTGTTAAATAGGAACACTCAACTTTCAGCTCCCAGCAGTTCGGTGTGATGAGTTTTTCCCTGCGTCAGTAGAAAAACACAGGGGGGCGGGGCAGAGCAGCTTGGAAAACCTGGGAGAAATTGAGTGCCCCGGGAGCGATAAAATCACTTTCCCTCAAGAAAAGAAAAATAAAGAATCTTATTGGAAAACTCGCATTTTCGGGGCCCCCAAACAACTTTGTAGTGAGACAACCCCTTAAAGTTTGTTAGTAATATAGATAAAAAAAGCCCCTGTGCAGTTAAGAAACAGCAGTTAGTGATGTTACCATTTCCCGGGCCCGGGGATCTAGGCAATGAGGCAGGAAGGGGGTGGGAGTAAAAATAGAAAGCTTTGTTCACAGTCAGGAGATAAGAACTGCTCTAACTTTGAATAGAAGCTAAATCTGAGAAGCAATGTATTTGGTAATAGTCTTTATTTGCCTACATGTTTAAAGCTAAATAATGTGGGGGAAAAACCCCTTTAAAGAATACACCGGGTTTCAAGGGGTGGTACACATGAATTGCCATTTTGTATACATTTTTGAAGGCATTTTTTTAATTGGGGTTATTTTGTTATTTTTAGGATCAGTTAATCCGGTGAATTGTTTGTGTAAGTGAAGACGACTGTTCAATTCTTCATTTTTTTTCCATAGGGATATTTAAAGCAAATGGCTCAAAGCTTATGTTTCTTTTCATGGTTCTACTGTCTTGAAGTTCATGCGTAACTCCCCCTACACCCCATGGTGGCGCTGCAGGGAAAGTGTACAATTACTGCCAGATTTCCCAACAAACCATAGTTGATTTCTGGGGATCCCAAAGTGTGGGCACTTTGTAATCAACTTATTGTCAAAGGACCCATTTATTAAAGGGGATGTATCGCTTCATCAGTTCGGCTGTTTTCTTGTAGCTTGATTTTCTCAGTTCCTGAAATCCAGGGGCGTTTCTTCCAATCCCGGCTGGGTGTTTCTTAACTGAAGGGGGATGATATCATCCACCCATTCAATGTTTGTGCTCGCTCCCGAGTCAGTGTGTTCTCTCCCCACCCCCCTCCACCCCTCTCTGTGTGAGTCCACATGTCACTGTGTCGTCCCTCTTCCTATGCCGTCTTATTTTGTAAGAACTGTTTACATAACACAGGCCTGAATTCAGTCTAGACAGTCTTCTAGGAACTCAGAGCACTGATCTCTTCTCCTCTCACAGCTGGAGGCTTGTTACATTTGTATCCAGTCTTCTATGAACTCAACCAGAGCAGCACAAAATGTTTACAGCAGGAGCATTAGGCACCGAGGCACAATTCTGCTGTTTTCTGATTGTAGAAGCAGCTGCAGTGTCACTGTGCTTCTGCTGGCTGTGCAGAGTGAAATTGTTGCCGGCTCCTTATTCTGAGTGAGAGAGGCAGGAATGCATGATCCCGTGAATATGACCGGGGGCCAGACAGAATGTAAATTAGTAGAGCGTCAGCCAATGAAATGAAAGGAGGTGGGATCCGACCGGCAATGGGGAACAGTGTTTACACAAACGAATTGGGGGGGCAGTTTTGCAAATGAATCCAATTCCCAAAGTTGTTTTTTTCCCACTGTCCCCTTTATTCTGAAGACCATTTAATGAAATGATACAACCCCTTTAATTCCACTTCCCCTTTATTTTGCTAGTATGCGTACAGTAGGTTAATCAGAAGTGAGGACAGGTGGCAGAATGCAATGAATAACGGCCGCACCAGACTACGCATGGAGTTTGTACACAGTCTATAACCATCAAGACATCAATGGGGTAGTCAGACTATGGGCTTCAACCTACTATTCAGGCAGTAAGCAGGTTTACAGCAGTGATTGGCATACCAGCTCTGCTCTTCCTAATTGAGCCTGCTAGAGAGATATTGATGATGATGGGGTCTAAACAGTAGGGCAGAAGGCTTCAGAGCTTTTAAAGAGTTAAGGTTTGGAATTAAGTAATGTAACCAGCTCCATCCTGCTGATAACAAACAGCCAGGAGGAACGTCGCCAGCCTGACCACTGCTGCTGCAGCCTGTTAGAGCAGTTAGTGATCTAGGGAAGCCTGTGTACAAAAGCAAGAGGTAAGATCTGATTTTGCTTCTCTTCAGGCTTAGGAGCAGAACAGCAATGTATTTGGTAATAATCTTTATCATTGCCTATATGTCTAAAGCCCATCAATGAAAGGGGAATGCCGCTTTAAGTGGCAGAGGCGCTCCAACAAGACCCAATTAGAAATTAGGGCCACATGTATGAAACTGTTTAGGTCTAAAACTCACTATTTTGCCCGTAGGTTACTATGGGAAAAAAAAGTGAGTTTTAGACCTTAAACAGTTTTCTACATGTGGCCTTAGCCTGTTAACACAGAGCTTATTCGCTGCGATTGGAGCCGTACTGGCGCCCGGATTTTGCGCTTCAGTACAGCTCCATCGTCCTGTCATTACGGTAATCCACTGCGAGAACTATGGATTCCGTCGCTCCTCCCCGCTCGGCGAATCCGCCGTGGGGGGAGAAAGTGACATGCACATTATCCCGGCGGGATACGCGACGTAAATAATGCATTGTTAGGGGTGAGGCGAGAGCTCCCCTCGGCTACCGCCCTTATTCAAGCCGTAGTGCGGGCGTGATCCGTTCCGCAATTACGGCTTGAATAAGCTATGCATTATAAAGGGACAATTTGGTGTTGGCCATAGAGATCTCGGTATGTAGAAGTACTGTCTGGGTGGCAGGTGCATCCACTTTTTAGGCAAAGCAACCCACATTGAAAAAAAAAAAAATGACTGGATCATTATGTAAACCAAATACGTCTCACCCATATAGCCTAATAGATTGTAAGCTCTTGCGAGCACGGCCCTCACACCTTGTGTCTGATTTGTAATGCTATATTCACGTGGCGCAGTACGGCGGATGTTTTAGGAGTACACCCTGGCTAGTGCGTACGTCTAAAACACTGACTGCCACTCTCCCCGGCGCGTAAACGCCGGGAAGAAGTGACAAGTCAATTGTTTATCTGGCCGGGTATAAAACATCAGGTAATCCAAGCTCTGTGAGAGCTATACGGGATGCATTTCAGGCATATTGCAGCGCAGTTGCGCGTCAAAATGCACCCCCCAATTATGATGTGTGAACGGACCCGAAGTAGCTTTTTACTGTGTAATCTCTTTTTGTCTGTACTTATACATTGTGCTGCAGAATGTGTTGGCGCTTCATAAATCAACATTGTTAGTGTGTTCTACATCTTTATTTCTAGCAGCAATGTGGTACAGTCTTACAAGTGGAAAGTATTGAATGTTACATTTGTGTTTTTTTTTTTTATACATTTCCCATTGGCTTTTGACTGCTAGAAGTCAGGGCAGTTGGTTAGTGATGTTAAAGGGGTTGTCTCGCTACAATGATTGAGTTTTAATTAAAAAAAACAAGCAGCTTTGCAATATATGTTCATTACAAATGTCCTACTGATTTTGAGTTAGCCCTGTTAGTAGTAGTACATCAGCTTCTAAAATCTCTGTAGCAGCAGACCTGTTGATCCTTATCTCACTGGCTGTCAGGTCTGTATGACTCATCAGTCTCTGAATACAGGTGGGAGCAGAGAGCCCCTCCCGCATGGTATGCTTCTGTAGTGGAGGGAGGGGGAAGGCTCTGGCTTCTGTGTCTGTGCTGCCTGGATGAACCCTGTGTGTGCCTGCTTCCTCCTGCTCTCTACACAGATTGAGGAGAGCAGAGATGAGGCTGATCAATAGATGTGACAGCAGTGACCCTGTGTTACTATAATCATGATGTGTCTGTGGAGCTGTGACTATTCTAATACTATACAGATCAGGGGGGCATGTGAATGCTTCATGCTCTGCTGTACTAGTGACACATCCTGAGTATAGTAACACTTCACAGCTGCCCTGTGTCTGTTCTGACAGGGTCTGTTGCTGAAGATGTGCAGATTTGTATGCTAAGCAGGGGGTATAGGAACACTTGCATCCCCCCTGCTCTGCTATTAGCATACACAGCTTCACAGACCCTCTCCACACTCATAGATCAGCCCTCTCTCTATGTCTCCGTGGAGCTAACAATACAGCTGATCCAGGAGCCTGCAGCAGACCTAGGCAGGCACACACAGGGTTCTCTGGCAGCAAACACTCTCGCCCCCCCCCCTCCTCCCTGCTGTATAGAAGTTACAGAGGAGAGCTGCCTGTGTGCTGAGGGGAGGGGGGAAGAGGGAGGAGAAGAGGCAGATGAATTCAACTGCCAGGCACAGAGGCTGAAAGCTTGTAATGAGACAACTCCTTTAAGCATGCATTGGAAAGTTTTAGCTTTGCTGACCAGACTGGAAAAGGGTTATTTAAAGCAGATCTGTTCCTCATTTGGTTGAGAGATCTATTTTTATTTATTGCAGCTGTAAAAGGCTGTTTTTACCTCTCTGCACAGTAGTAATAACTCCTGATCATTAGGCCACTTGCCTCGTTTCTGTTAAGGTTTATTTAAGGATTTAACCAAAGGAGACTGCACTTTTCTTCATCCCGGATGATCTTCCAGGCAAACTTTTTACAGGAAATGGGTTAGGCTAGTGCAGGAAAAGAATATTCTATGTCTTTATCGCCGGATACATGTGATTTTAGTAGAATTTGCTGATGACAGATTGTTCTCAAAGTTTATGTGAAGCCAGTTATAAGGCTGTTGTGTAAAGTATGCTCACGTGGGAGCCTTAGGGCTTAGCCCCCCTGCACGGGTTTTCGGCAGGTTTTTCAGCCGGTTTGCAGTTTTTCAGACCGCCTGAAAAACCGGCCGAAAACGAGCACAATGGTGCTCTATGGAAAACCCGTGCAGCAGTCCCCACTGCACAGGTTTTTCCGCTCGTGGTCCGGCCGCAAGACATTGAACATGCACGTTCCGGACGGAACCTGTGTATGTCAATGTGGAGGGGGAGGGCTCATCGCGGAGAAAAAAGATCGTTTCCTGGCTTCACCGCCCGGCGGCCGTGGGGGAACGGCCGCAAAACAGGACAAATTACCGGCACGCCAAACCAGCATTGGTATTTGTCCTGTGCAGTGGGGAGTGCACCCTTAGGGTATGTTCACACGACGTACCCGTGTAACATAGGCTTTTATGATACATGTTTGGATCTGTCTGTCGGAACCCAAACACGTATCTAATAATGAGCAGTTTGATTTTACATGGCTTTTAATAAGAAATGTGCATCAGCGTTCACACGAGTGATCACCGATCTGTGTCTCATTGCATCTTTCGGATCCATTCCAAGAATTGTCATGTCAATTCTTGGTCCGAAAGACGCAGCAGGAGCCCTATAATAAACTATAGGGTGCGATCCTGCTGCAGCCAACACGCAGCTGCGAGCTGGATACATATTGGAACCATTTAGGATCCGATCGGCGCTGCGGTTTTGGGTACGATTTTTCGGATCCCACACGGATCCAGAATCTGATCCAATAACGCTGTGTGAACGGTCCCTTACTTTTCTCTATAGAGCTCCTGTTCTTTTGATGTTTTTGGAGGAGGGGGTAGAGGCAGTGGGAAAATGTTAATCCGTGTTGATCGTGTCAGTGCTCCAAAAATAATGGAGTACATTCTTTGACCCACATTATGTGTTTCTAGACACTAGTTCTTCTGGCTAAAGGGGTTTGACTTCATGGAAAAGGAGCAAAAGAGATGGCTTCAGCTCGCCTGTTCAGTGCTGGGTTGAGATGATCCTCTGTTTAATCATTTGCAATCATCATAGCAAATGCGTAAGGGCGCGTGTCCGGAATGCGTTAGCAGTCTTATGATTTATCTTTTTTTTATATATGTTTTTGTATCTGGATATGTTTTTATTCTTTTCAATACATTTTTTCTGCTTTTTATTTTCCTACGAATTGTGATGCGAAGATTGCTGATTTATCTCTTTAATTCATGGAAGAAGGGTTTAGCATGCGGCGGTATGCACCAAAAAAAATGCACCAAAGTTTTGGTGCAATTAGTGGCATACAGTAAGCCAATTCATATAAAGTTAGACTTACGATGTTGAAAATTATATTAATGTTATTGTTCTTGTAGTTATTAAAGTTTTATTCGCTGTATTGATTGCTATTGGACATGGCTTATGGGTTCACTGATTTGAAGTAGATACAGTGACAAACTGTTGGGGTTTCCCCTTAGAGATCATGGTAAGGGAACACAGTAAGGGCATGTTCACACGGCGTTTTTGGACGAGGTTTTCGGAGCGTTTCCTCGCCCAAAACCTCGTCCAAACCACATCAAAACCTCGCCTGAAACGCGCTTCTTCAGACGAGGTTTTTGACGAGGCTTTGATCAGGTTTTGGATCAGGTTTTCACCCATACAAATGAATAGCCAGGACAAAAACCACGGCGAAAACCGCACCTACAACGCGCTTCAAGAATTGACATGACACTTCTTTTTCATTGCTTCCAAAGACGCGTGTAAAAACCTCGTCGTGTGTGACCTACAACGAGGTTTTACACAGGAATCAATTAAATGAACTGGGGGCGTTTTGGAAGCGTTTTGGGCGAGGAAACGCTCTAAAAACCTCGTCCAAAAACGCCGTGTGAACATGGCCTAAGGGCATGATCACAGGACAGGTTGGGCCGCGGGTTCGGCCGCAGCTTTTGCCACGGTTCCTGCAGCCAAACCTCGTCCTAGCCTCGCCGCAAACTCTTGTCTCCCGACGTGGGTTTGCGGCGCGGGCGCTGGGTCTGGTAGTCGTGGCGGGCGGGTATGGGGGGGCATGGCTTGTGAATATTAACGCGGTTTCCAATAGGAAACCATGTTAATAAACTAGGCGCGATTTGGCCGCGGAAACCGCGTCGGAATCCGCAGCCATCACCGCGGCCAAATCCGTTCTCTTACCCTTAGGGGTTTTTTTTTTCACACTGCATTTTTGGTGCATTTTTTTTGGGTGTTTTTTTTTTTTTTTTGTTTGCAGAAATATGCACAGCAATAAAGGCAGTTTAATTCTGTGCATTTCTGCAAAAAAATGCACTGTGTGGAAGAACCCTAACCGTTAGGCTGGGGCTACACAGCATAGGACAAAAACCATTGGAAAGACAACGGCTTTTTGTCCGATAAACTACCTTGGTTTTTGTCACATTTTGTGCAAAAACCGCGGTTGGTTTTACTTTTTTTTTTTCCATTGGCCCATACAATTGAATGTACAGGAGACTGACGGAAAGACGCAACATGCCGGCGGTTTTTACATGTTCCTAAAACCACTGGCGCCAGAAAACAATATGGAAAAAATACGGCCTGTGTAGATTACAGGTGTTTTTTTTTTTTGTTTTTTTTAGTATTTAAGTCCATGGGCATGCAAAACAGTCAGTCAGATTTTCAAAATACTAAAACCGACAAAAATCCAACACAGTTTTCGTGTGCTGTGTAGCCATAGCCTAAGGATGCTTTCACATGGTGCGGATTTCAATTTAACTGCCTCTATTACCAGCAAGCTGCTTTCACTTATCTAAACTGTTTGGGAAGTGAGTAATCAATTCCTATGTTTATAATCTGCAAGACTTCAAACACATTAATTGATATCTCACTTAAAACTTCTTTCCAAACAATTCAGACAACTGAAAGACACTTTCTGGTGATAAAGGCAGGTTAATTGCAGTGCAGTTAAAACCGCACCGTGTGAAAGCACTCTTAGGCCATGTTCACACGGCTTAAAATGGGCCATATTTCGGTCCGTAATTACGCGCCGGAGTGCGCGAATTACGGCTGGAATACGTCCTAGTCATTACAGTAATCCACAGTTCTCATAGAGAACTATGGATTACGTCTCCTCTCCCCGCTCGGCGAATCCGCTGGGCGGGGAGATAAGTGACGTGAGTTACCAGCAGCGTATACGCGCCGCTAGTAATGATAGTCTATGGGCCGGCGAGGTGCCGGCCCCCCCGCTCCCTCCCCCGCTCCTGCCCCCGGCCACACGGCGTAATTGCAGGGCGTAATTACGCCCTGAATTTAAGCCGTGTGAACATAGCCTTAAGATATGTTCACACAGCGTTTTCCAATCTGGAACCAAACGGGTATCCAAAGTGTAGTGCATTTTTGGATATGTTTTCTGTGCAGCAGAAACGTGCCCTATAGTTTTAAATCAGGTGTGTGATGCGTAAAACCGATCAAGAATTGACGTCACTTGTTTGATCGGATCTGTTAAACACATTGGAAAGATGTATGTAAAACAAAGTCCGAACGACGATACTCGTTTTATATTGAAATCAATGTAAATCACATTGAGCATTGTTAGATACTGTGCTTGGGTCCATTTTTGAGACCGAAAAACGGCCCAAACATTTATCTATAAAATGCTGTGTGAACCTCCCCTTCTGACTTTGGCTTAAAAACCTTAATCAAAAACTTTTTTCCAAACAAACACTGGGCCTCATTTATCAAAACTGTCTAAGGCTGTGTCTACATACCCCGGTTTCCCCGAAAATAAGACGCCCCGCAGTTACGCTGTGTGGCCGGGGGCGGGGCGAGAGCGGGGGAGCGAGCGGGGGGCCGGCACTTCGCCGGCCCATAGACAATCACTGCTAGCGGCGCGTATACGCCGCTAGAAAGTGACATGTGAATTATCTCCCCCCGCGGCAGATTCGCCGAGCAGGGAGAGGAGACGTAATCCATAGTTCTCTATGAGAGCTGTGGATTACCGTAGTTACTGGGACGGATTCAGCCCGTAATTGGCGCACTCCGGCGCGTAATTACGGACTGAATTACGTCCCACAGATGGCCGTGTGAACATAGCCTAATAGTAAAATGGTCTTGTTGCCATTTTACTGTTAGGGTAAAATGGCAACAAAAAAGCTCTAGAAAATGAAAGCTATGGCACTCTTAGGGTATGTTCACACGGTCAAATTTTGGCTCGCATTTTGCGTCGTATTTGCGCTCTAATACGGGTGAGATGCGCGCCAAAATTACGCTAATCCACAGTTCTCATAGAGAACTATGGATTACGCCTCCTCTCCCCGCTCGGCCAATACGATCATATTGTATGCGCGGGGAGATAAGTGACAGGTCAATTACTTGCGGCGAGTAATGACAGTCTATGGGGCCGGTGGGCTGCTGCCCCGCGTTGTGGGAGTAGGCGCCGAACAGCGCGACTCCCAAACACCCGACGTAATTGCGGGGAGTACAGTACGCCCCGCAATTACGTCGTGTGAACATACCCTTACACTTGTGTTACGGTAACGTTGTGATAGGAAAAAAAACTTGGGCAAAACAGACTCCGTGGTTGAAACCCGGCAGACTGTGTTGTAGTCAATGGGGGTCTGTGGGGCCGTTACAAAACCGGTCCGGTTCTACGTCTGCAAAAAAGGTTCTGAACCCAACCTCCAATGCAGATGTGAGCCAGGCCTAATCTCTGACTCCAGTAATACTTATTGGCCATAATATCAGAAAAACATTTCTGTTTTTATTAAATAGCAAACAATGATTAGAATATATAAAAGCAGTAGAAATAATCCATAATGGGGAACACACTGGCAGAAACTACTTGGGGAAATAATTAAATAGAGCATCAAATTCATTATAAATGTGCATAAACAGCATGATTATTAGTGTAATATAAAGAATCGAGTTCATAAGTTGCGATATTTAAAAGGCGAATGAAGAATTAATAAATGAAAATATACACATCAGTAATTCATAAATAATACATGATGTCGAAATGAAACCGAATGATAAAATGCTATCTGCAAAAGTAAATAATTCAGTTGTTGAGAGAAAAGTCTCAAAGCCAAGTGTAACAACAATCACATATGAGAAAATAAAGCGCATATCGTCACCACATCGCTATTACCCCCAAGTCAGACACATAAGGTGCATTCACTTGGGCAGAAATGCACAGCAAATAATGCAGTACATTTCTACCCCCCAAAAGATGCACCCTTACACCCTAGTGAAACGGATTTGGGTCCACCTCTACAGGGGAGAGACTGAACAGATCCAGATATGAACCAGGACCAAGTACTGACTGGTTGCGGTTGGCAACAAAAAACGTTCTATCGTTAGGGTATGTTCACATGGCGCGACATGTCCCAACACGCCAACGCCAGTTTTTTGTTCTATTTTGCGGCAGACCCACTTTTTACGCCATATTCTTGTTGTAAATGGACTGCCGCTTTACACCAAAACTAGGCGCTTTACACCAAAACTAGGTGCATTATACACCGGGCATGACACTTTGTAATGCGCCTAAATATGGTGTACTGTGTGCACCCGTCGCGAAATGCACCTATTGAGGCGCCTTACATATGTTATGCGCCTCCGCCGGGCAATGAGCCTCGATAGACACATACCATATACTACCAATGATATGCTATGTGCCGAGCGTTGATATGATGCGCCCTTTTTTGATGCGGTGCCCCCTTTTTTGATACGATGTGCCATTTTAGGCGCATTAAGTAATCTATGCAAGTACCTGACACCAATTTTTAGAAAGTATCGGACTTTCAGGCGCACTTTACACTGATTTAATGCGCCTAAAACTGGCATAGATACGGCACTTTTCGTACATTGCGCCCATGGTGTTTTTGGATACGTTTTCGAACCGAAAAACGTATTCCAAAGCGCTGGATAAAACACAGCCAACACGCACCTAAAATGTGGTGCTTGTTTGGATGCGTTTTTACTGCAGCAGAAATGCGCTTTATAGTTCTAAATAGGGCGTCTGCTGCGTCTTTCAGGTGAAGAAATGACATGACAATGCTTTGAATTCGAAAGTCGCATGTAAAACACGCAACAGCGATCACTCGTCTGAACACCAATGCATGTTTTACATTGGAAGCAATGTAAATCACACTGCACATTGTTAGATGCGTGTTTGGGTCCGTTTAGGGTTCGAAACACGGATCCAAACACACATCTAATAACGCAGTGTGAGCATACCTTTAGGCCATGTCCCCATGGCACCAGTTTCCGGACGGTTTTTTCAGGCGGTTTTGCAAACCGTCTGAAAAACTGGCCGCAACATTTTATATGGGGCTCTGTGGAAAACCCGTCCAGCAATCCCCACTGCACGGGTTTTCCGCCTGGCGGTTTTTTCAAGCTGGCTGCCGCCCGAAAAACATTCTACATGTTCATTCTTCCGGCCGGTTTTCGGACGGAATATTAACAAGTGAAGGGGGAGGGCTTATCGCGGAGAAAAGCCGTCCTCCTGCGGCCGTGTGCACGGCACAAAAACCGGACAAATACCGGTTGGATAAACCGACCAGTATTTGTCCTGTGCCGTGGAGACGCGCCCTTAGACCGTTTTGATACATGAGGCCTATTCTGTGTGACACCAGCCTTATGCACCAAACAGGTGGCTGTAAGTAGAGGACATAACGTGCAGTATTTTTTACATGATCCCGATGATGATTCTGTGCTAAAACGACCATTAATTTTCGTACAAATTTGTGCTGCTGTTCACTTGGCACCGATGATCCAACCACAGATTTGAAGTCCATGTTATGAAAAATAGCGATTTCACAATGTAAAACTCTAGGTGGGTATCCACACACATTACCCATAATCCATGGGGCCTATCCATAATGATGTGGGGGGGGGGGGGGGGGGGGGGGCATCTCAAACTGCAAAACCTAAATAGTTTTATCCACTTAAAAATATGTAACATAGTCTGACTCATACGGCGGATTTTATTTTTCCCTTTCCCACATGAGATTTATTTTATTTCGAGGATCTGTAATCTTATAAATGACCGGTCTTATTTGGGGGCCCTATTACATATTCTACTTTAGGACCCCGGGGTTTTAATGTCCTCCCTTTAGCAGCATGCTCCATCTGTTGTGATGTTGGTGTGGTTTGTCCTCCTTGACTTAGAGGCAATAAAATGCAGCAATGAAAACCACATGTAAAATCAGTTGCCTTTTTCCGTAGAGAATCATTTTGCAGAATTTGTTACCAGAACCCACAACTGCGAGCGTCGAAGCCACAGCAAAGCTGCCATTATCAAAAGGAGAGTGATATTGTGGATGTAGAACAGGTTTCAGCTGCATCGCAGTGCTGTGTGTGAATGGGGCCTAACCACAGTAAAAATGGACATTTCTGTCTTTGGGAGCTTTTGCCTATTCATAGATAAATGTTAGGTTAGTGAGGGGTTGACTTTTGGGACTCCTGCCAGAATGGGGACATTAATCTTCTAGCACTCACTGTAGACCTGCTGGAGGATAGGAACAAGAGTTTACCATGCTAGCAACCATGGGGGTCTCCCGATCTAACATTTACCACCTTACCTGTGGAGGCTGACGTGCCCATAGAATGAAGAAGGCTTAAAGGGGTTTGGCCACAATGTAATGTTGACGTGGGATCCTCCAAAATGGGTATTTAATCACTTTTCTAAATATATGTGATTACAAAAATTGCAGCCTGAGAGAGCTACAGGCTGCCTTACATGCCCTTAGTTACTTCAAAGCTTCTATTAGATACGACCTGACAAGCTGCTGGCCGGGCTTGCGCAGAGAACACTTCTTTTCTGATGAGACTGAGCTGCAGAAGCTTTCAAGGCACCGGTAGAAATATGTTGTCTTTTGTATACAGAATCCACTATTGTAGTGTGATTATCTGAGTAGATCCCTGCTTTATCTGATGACAGAGAACAATGAAAAGCTTCAAGCTGCTGTGGAGAAAGCTGTTGTCTTTTGTATACAGAATCCACTAGTTGTAGTGTGATTATCTGAGTAGATCCCTGCTTTATCTGATGACAGAGAACATGAAGAAGCTTTCAAGCTGCTGTGGAGAAAGCTGTTGTCTTTGTATACAGAATCCACTAGTTTGTAGTTTGATTATTTGAGTGAACATTTCACACGATCCCTTATGCAGGCTCTGTGCTCTGGCTGTGTCTCTCTCTCTTAGCTCAGCATGGCTTGTTTACAATTGCTTCTTAGCAGATAAGGCACGTCCTGGCAAAACCCCTTTAAAGGGGTTGTCTCACTACATTGATTCATCTTACCTCAGTCCAGTTTTCTTGGTTTCACTATGAATTCAGGGGCGTGTTTAGTGGCATCTACTAGGCTGCAGTAGAAGCCAGGTCTGTAGCTATAGCAACCAGTGCTGGCAGCCTATCAGGAGGGATCAAACAGGTCTGTAGCTTTAGCGAACGGAGGAGCTGATGCAGCCCATACAAGAGGGGATATCTAGGAATGGGTAGGATACTGTTAATGGACATATATTGCAAAATGACTTGTTTTTGCAAGATCTTTAACATAAAAAGCAATCCTTGTAGCGAGACAACCCATTTAATGAAAGTGGGTTGTTTAGCAAACAAAGGAACAACCACCTCAGATGGGTTGCACATGTCTCTTTTCAGCTGTCTGTCATGTTTTCTAAGCTAACTTATGATTTCCAGTGCTGTTTGCGGCCTCCCTTCTCGGCAGCCAAGCAGCATTTCGAGCCACATGTATGAAAACTGTCTAGGTCTAAAATACACTTTGTTGTCCATAGCAACAAATCGGAGCTCCCCTTTCATTTTTCTAGAGCACCATGTGAAATGAAAGGGGCGCTCACTTTGTTGCCCATAACAACCAGAATTTTAGACCTACAGTTTTCATACATGTGGCCCTTCATGTTTGAAAACGGTCTCCATTTGTCCTGCAAAACTACTAGTCCCATGGTTGTGTGCTTTGCCTATCCTCCGACATCCCAGTCTGTCTCTGTGCCAGCCCTCTGAAGCCTCACCCCCTTGTCTTTCAACGCAAGGTAAGAAAAAAAGGCTGCCCTGTAAAAAAAAAAAAATAAAAAAAAAATAAATAAAAAGAAAAATCCTTGGTCACCTGATCTCCTGGGCTCCACACAAAGCTGTTTCCAGTGTGTGGAATCGCATAACACTACTGAGCTTCTTATTATCAGCCAGCTGATGTAGAGCTTCAGGAAGCACACAAAAAACTTAAAGGGAATGTGCCATCAAAAATGACTTATTGTTTAACTCACATTTTTATGTTCAACACATTTTAAAGAATTTTTTTTTTTTTTTTTAATTTTCCATATCACTTTCAATATTTTTTTAATAATTCTTAAGTCCTGCAGTTTTCACTTTGGCCACTAAGCCTTATAATCTGACACTTCCTGTTCTGTAGAGAGAGTCTCAGTAGTCTGCTCGTTATCGGCACAAAGAGGGTCAAACTGAAAGGAGACACCAGTGTGAAGAGATAACACAGGATCCACCTGCACAGTGATTTCTTCCCAGGTTACAGAGCATGACTAGAAAACTCTCCTATAGAAGTGAATGGGACTGAATCAGTCTTAAGTCTCCTATGTGCATGAAGCTACTGTAAAGCATCTCTGTGACTGCTGTTAAAGCAGTGCAAACAAGGCCTAGTGGCCAAAGTGAAAACTGCAAGACTTAAGAAATATTAAAAAATATTGAAAGTGATTATAAAAAATTTAAACAAAAACCTAAAAAGTCCCAAAAAAGTGTTTAATATAAAAATGGGACTTAAACAATGACCATTTTGATAAAACCATTCCTTTAAATTACTTTAAAAGTGACCAACGTGGGAGAAGATGACTTTTTATATTTTTTTTTTTCAATTGGGGATGTTTTTACCTCCAGTTCTTACTTGCCAATTTACATTTTAACTTTAAGGGCATGTCCCCACTGCAGGGGTTTTCGCCGTTTTTTCAGCCTTTGGGGTTTTTCAGACCGCCTGAAAAACCCGAAATTGAGCAAAAACGGGGCTCTATGGAAAACCAGTGCGCATCCCCATGCACGGGTTTTTCCCGCCCGGCGCCCCCCAAAAACTTTGAACGTGCACAATCTTCTGTCCTTTTTCCAGACGGAACATGTGCATCTAAATGGGAGGGGGGGGGCTGTTCTCGCTCTCGCGGAAAAACCCCCCCCCTCCCCCCCGCGGCCGGGGGGACGACCAAAATACCCGGCCGGAATTTACCCACTCCCATAAAAAAGGCCCCTAAAAGATTTTAAATATCTTAACTTTTCCTAGAAAAAACGTTTCCTTGATTGATTCTTAGAAGTTGTGCTGTTTGAATGTAGCATGTAGTAATTTGTCTGTATTTTGTTTTTTTTTCTCTGCTACCTCTTGATATAATCAGTTGAGCTGTAAATGCTTTTTATTATATTGCTTATTTCCTAGAATCGGCCGTAAACCTATAATGAGCAATCAATGCTTATGTTCCAGATGGCCTACTTTTGGTAAGAGTTGTCATTAAACAAAATGGGCAACATAAAAGATTCCTATAGCTCCAGCTGGACATCGGAAATAACAGAAGCAGACCCATTGTGGACTGCGGCAATTGCTGCCCTTTAACCGTGTCTAACTCAGCATGCAAGCTCCTTGGCTTTGAGACACAAACAGGACAAGGTTCACATCTGTATAGTAACTAGTGAAAATTGTGTAACAGGAAGGGTACAGAACAAGCTAGAATTAGGGTGCTTTCTCACAGTGCATGTTTCTGATGCAGTGGTATTTTGCAGAAATGCATTTAAAGCTTTTTTTTTTGGGTGTATTTCTGCAAAAAAACCCAAAAAACGTGCTTTTGGTGGGTTTTTTTTGCATAAATGCAGAGCAATAAAGGCAATTTAATGTTGTGAATTTCTGAGGGAAAAAAAAAAACAAAACGCCAAAAACGCACTGTGTGAAAGCACCATTAAGAAAGCTACTAATAAAGGAGCCAACACAGAGGAGGTGGGGATATTTTAAGTCTTCTACACTCATATACTGAAAAACAATATGTGAGTAGTAAATGTTTTTCCCGGGGTTTTAAAACCCCATAGAAATATTTAATAAAATTCCAACAATAGTCCATTTTTTTTTTTTTTTTTAAATTATGCAATTTTTTTTAAACCTTTTTATAATTTTTTTTTTTTTTTTTCTAAATTTTCCCCCTCCAACATGCCCCTTTCCCTTTGGTTTTGGTCTCTCTAATGTCTCTTGAGCTCTGATAGCAGGGTAGTGGGGATTGTTTAAAGGCCCTTTTCGGGTCACTTTGGGGCCGGAGGGGTGAAGGTTTATAGCAAAAAAACCTTATGATTTGTAAGGCATGTTTACAAAAGGGCTTAAATGCGGCTTAATTCCCCCGCCCCGCCTTACGCTGTGTGGGCGGGGGGGAGGGGGGTGGGGTGGGCCCCCTTTCGCCGGCCCAAAGACTTGCTAAAACCCCCGCGGGTAATTCAAAAGTCACTTACTCCCCCTGGGGCTGTTCGCCGAGCCGGAGGGGGAGAGGTAATCCATAGTTCTCTATGAGAACTGTGGTTTAAACCGTAATGACGGGACATTTTCCACCCGAAAATTTGCGCACTCCGGCCTAAAATTTACGGCTGAAAAAACCGCCAAATTTTTAAAACCCGAAGAACAGGGCCCTAAAAAAAAACTGCAAACCCCCCAAAAACTGAAAAAAAAAAAATTAAAACCATAAACCTTTTGTGAAATGCCTGGTCTTTGAGCCCCTCCATCTAGCCAGGTTTCTCAACCCCCAATCCCAAAAACCCACCAACAGGTCAATTTTTTCAGGATCCCTCAAAATTGCACGGGTTTTAAATAGAATAACTGTCCGTGTTTTTCTCCCGGGGTGATAAAAATTGCTGTCAGTGCTTTCTGGGGGAAAATCCGGGAAAACAGACCTGTTGGTGGGTCTTGAGGACTGGAGTTGAGAAACACTGATCTAGTCTAATCTGTGTCTAGGCCTGTCCAGAGAACAATAGTGATCATTATGTAATCTATGATTTCAATGGGGTTTACTTTGCAGATAAAGAAATTTCTTGAAAGAAACCCAAAAACCCCCCAATTTTTTTTTTTTAAACCCCCCCCCCCCTGAGAAGTCGGGCCTGATATTCAGGATTTTTAAAAACTTTTTACTAACACGGTTTAGATAAATTTTTTTTCGAAAAAAAATTAAATATAAAAAAAAAAACCATCCCTAAATTCGAAAAAAAATTTTTCGGAAAATTTTGGGTTTTTTAAAAAAAAAATGCTACTTTTTAGCTGAAATTTTTTTAAAAATTGCCCAAATTTAAAACATCTGTAATTTTAGAGAAAATGTTCTTTCTATGGGGTTTTTAGAGCGAAATTTAAAAAAAACACAAAAACGTTTTTCCGAACATTTTTGTGACTGAAAAATGCCCATTAAAGTCTATGAAGAGTTTTTAGAACAAAGATGCATCTGTATGCCCCTTTTTAAAAAATTCCTCTAAATAAAAAAGCACTATTTAAACCCAATCTCATATCCTCCATGTCTCAAAAACCCCAGCAATTATTCAAAAATTTTAAAACTTTTTCTCCGTCCACCACATCTCCCCCCCCCCATCCCCCCCTTTCAGCAGACACTTTTTCCAATTTACTTCCCTTTAGAAGATCAACCTTATCCCAAAAAAGCTTCCCCGGCCCCCCAGGGCCCCCCACCACCTCCCCCTACCTATCAAACTGCCCTTTTCCCCCCCAATAACCCGCTTCCCCCCCTGTCATTCATGACAACCTTTTTCCCCTCTACTTCCCCAAAACCAACCCCCACTAAAACCCGTAGTCCCTTTACCCCTGCCATCCCCCCCATCCCAACCTCAGTGCTTCTTCATCCCAGCCCCCACCCATCTTCTTCAACCCCATCACTAACCTCTGGGAACTTCCCCCTTTTGCCAAAAACCCGCTAAATCAACTCCAAACCCCTTAAAAAAACAACCCCGACCCCCCCCTCCCTGTCCCAAATAAAAACCCCCCCCCCATCTCACGCTTTCCCCTTTTTGGTTCCAAAATCCTCGAGCAGCACGTCCTTTTTTTTTCCCAAATGTCCCCCACCCCCCTCCAACCTCTTCTTGACCCCCCAACCCAAACTGGGTTTCCCCACCCCACCAATCTACCCCAAACCGCCCTAAAACCAAAATCCCCTAATGACCAAATAACGCCCAAAGGCCCCATGCCCCCTTTCTCTGTGCCCTCCTCTTGACCTTCCTCTGCCTTTGAAAACTGCGACCATTCCAACCCCTGCTACAAATACTCTTTCCTCCCTCGGCATCACGAAATTCTCTTTCCTGGGAAAACCTCCTAACCCCACTGATCGGAGATTCAGCGTCCCCTCATTCCTCGCCCAAACCCCCCCCCCCGGCCTCCCCTCTGTTGGTGTCCCTCAGGGTTCCCTCCTGGGTCCTTTACCCCTTCTCTCTTTTCACCTTGGCCCCCAGTCAGCACAAAGCCTCACACCCGGGTTTTTAAATTAAAACCCCCTGTAGCCCGACGAAAACCCAAAATCACATCTACGCCCCGATATTATCTCTCTTCTCCCCCGGATCCAAAAACTGTCCCAACGTCCAAATTTCCCCCACTTCTCCTCCCCCTCTCCTAAAACTAAAAAGTGGAAAAACAGAACTCCCCATCTTTCCAAACCCCCAACTCTACCCCCCCTTAACTCCAAACAGTCAAAAGGCTCAACCAAAAACCCCAAAACCCGTTCCCCCCAAGTTTCCCCCCGGCCCTTGGGGGAAACCCCAGACCCGCTCTAACTTTCAAACCAAAACATCCAAACACTCACCTCCCTCCCCCGCCCCCTCCCCCCTAAAAACCCTCTCTCCCATCTGCTCATTTCCCCCAAAAAACCCCCAAAAAAATGCTGGTCCATGCCCTTTTCCCTCTCCCGCCTAGACACTGCAAAAAATCCTTTTCCCCCGTGGCCCCCCCAAAAGCCCCCATCGCTCCCCCCCATCCCTCCTTAACTCGCTGCCCCGTCTTAGTTTCCCCCCTCCTTTCCCCGCAAACCCCCTCCTGCCTTCCCCCACCCCGCCCCCCCCCTTAAAGGGTTCCCAATTTCCCAGTGAATTCATTTTAAGTTTCTAAACCATGACCTACAAGGCTCTCCAAAGACCCCCCCCCCTTCCCAAAAAAACACTGCCCTAATTTCCAAATGTTTTTTTTTCTCCCGGGGGGCAAAACTCCGCTCCACAAGGAACCCTTCTTCCCCCCCCCCCTTGGCTCCCCCCCCCCTTTTCAGCAACTCACACAACCCGCCCTCCCAAATTTCTCCCCGTGCTTCCAACCCCCAAAAAACCCGGAACTCACTGCCCCCAAACCCCATCAGACTCCCCCTCCACTCACCCCCTTTTAAAAACAAACCTGAAAACCCCCTTTCTTCAGGCTTTCCCCATAACCTTCAAATAAACTTGCCACTAACTTCCTTTTACAAAATGTCTGCCCCCCACCTCCCCCCTCTTTCCCCCCCCTTGTAGATTGTAAACCCCCCGCGGGTTTGGGTCCTCTCTCCCCCCTGTCCCTGCCAATTGTCATTATCCCCCTTTTCACTGTACCGTTTGAATTATGTAATGTTGTAACCCCCTCAAAAGTAAAAGCGCCCGGAATCCATGGGGGCCCTTTAAAAAAAAATAATAATAAAATCATTTCATGATGCTGTCCTCAAGGAGGGAAATTTGGAAACTAAAAACTGGGTATTACGATCAGAAATGCCCAGCATAGTCCTTATTGCAGATTTTCCCCTTACAACCCTGTTTATAAATTTGGGTTTTTTGTAAAAAAATTGCTTCCCTGTTTTAAAAAACGATACAATTCTTAAATCCAGCCCATTTCTTTCACCTTTTGGCCCAGCCCCCCTCTTGTTTTTGCAGTAAAGATTTTGTCTTCTAGCCCCCAAAGACCCGGGCGGCGATGAAATGATGTTTTAAAGGGAAAATGGAAGGGGCTAGAATTTAAACATTACCCAACTTGATTAAATGTAATAGTTTTTGCCAAAAGTTTTTTGAAAATTTTCAAAAGAAAGTAAACGGTTTTAAAAAACTTATGGGTTTCCCGCAGGGGGGGGGGGCGGGCACTCGGGGGACCGGGATAAATTTTTTTAACCCCTTTTCCCGTCCGTATCTTTTTACAAACACATTTTTGCTTTTTAAAACTCTCTTTGGCAATGATACTAAATTTTATATTATGTGGTGGGTGTGTTTTGGGATGTATATATATGTAATGTTGTGTGTGGGGTATATATTTAAGTAAAACAAATTTTCTTTCCCCCAAATTTTTTTCTTTTTAAAGATGCACTAGGTCTTATTTTCAGGGGTTGTCTTTATTTTTTTTTCCCTGAACAAGGATTCACATTTGTTGAAAAAAAAAAAAACTAAAATGATGGATTTGTACACATACAGTTGTATGTGTAATATATAAATATTTTAATTTTATAAAATAAATATATAAAATTTTAAAAATATTTAAAATTTTTATGTGTGCGATTCCCTTATAAAAAATAATTTTTTTTTTTATTTAAGTGGGAAAGGGGGGTGGGGGTTTTTTTTAAATTTTCCAATATTTTTTTAAAGGGTCTTATATGTTTTTTACCCAAACTATGGGACTTGGAAACCCCACGAAGCGGTTCCCGGAAAAACCTAAAACGCAATACTTGTGCCTTGCAGGGGATTTTTAAAAAATTTTTCCACATTTCTCTTACATGCTAAACAAATAGCTTTTTTTTGGGATTAAAAAACAAAAAAAAAATTTTTTCCCCCCTTTTTTTTTATTTTTTTTTTTTTGTCTGATGTGGCTGTTTCTGGAAAGGATGTGCTGAATACACAACATTCCTATGTACATTTTGTAGATATATTTTTACATGTGTCCGGTTGTGTCTGTGATCGCTGAGTGAGGACAGAGAATACATTTGGTTATACTGGTAATATGCAGCTCTTCCTTCTGGGAGGTGCTGTGTCCCCTGCCTCCCGTCTCCTGTGGCAGCTCCAGGTGCATGAGATGGGGAATAGTGCAGATCTCTGGAGTTTGGGAATCCCCTGCTAATGCTTCTAAACAGGATGCAGCTGGAGCACAGACATATGTTGTGACTTCACATCTCATTGAAACTTCTTTAGTGCTTTGTTCTTTCTACAGACATTTGTGTGTTTTATCTGCAGTATTTGACTTTGAAATGTACGTAGTTTTCCCACATTGGGAACACAAAGAAATTTTTTGCTTCCATGTAAATCCCAAAACTGCGGTTGGATCCTTTATCCAGTTTTCATAACTTTAAAGGGGATGTTCGGGGCCAGTGTACATACTTTTTTTAGATCCATTTGGGCCGCTAAATGAACCCAAACATACATCTAGCAATGAGCAGTGTGATTTCTTCCGAGTGATCGCCGATGTGTGTTTGTCTTTTGGATCCGTTTTAAGAATTGACGTCAATTCTTGATCCCAAAGACGCAGCAGGCGCCCTATTAATACTAAGGGGGTCCCCGGGGCACCAAAATGCATCCCAAAAAACGTACCCGCGTGTTGGATCGTTTTTGGTCTGAACAGGGCCGTTCCATTTAAAAATTTCATTCAGGGGGAGGTGACGAAAATTTTGCCCCCCCCCCACCAACCCCCCCTTACATAAACCCCCAAAAAGCAACTTTCACCCCAACCAAAACAAAGTTACAAAAAACTTTTCCCAATGGCACTTAAAAAAACAAATTAGTCCAAAATTTTCAAAATAACCCGCTACACAAAAACAGAATCCCCGCCAATAGCACCAAAAATCCGCTAAACACATTCACCAGCCATAGTGACCAAATAATACAAACGACCTTACTGAATAAAAACTACCACCACAATATTACCCCATAATGGTACCATTGTACACAGGGTCGCGCATATAAAAATTTACAGTAAAGTTACATCCCGGGGCTTACAGGAGACGTCTCTAAGAAAAATTCTTTTTCCCTTTTTTCCCATCAAACCCAGATGCCAGACGATTACCCCCCCCCCCCCCCCCCCCCGACTCTTTATTGAAAAACAAAACAAACATCTTGACTCCCCACTTTATCCTGACCCCCTGTAGCCAGCAGATTCCCCCCCCCCCCGTAGCCAGCGGATTCCCCCCCCCCCTGTAGCCACGGATTCCCCCCCCCCCCCGTAGCCACTTATTCCCCCCCCCCCCCGTACCAGCGGATCCCCCCCCCCGTAGCCAGCACATTCCCCCCCCCCCCCGTAGCCAGGCCCGGGTTCCCCCCCCCCCCTTTTTGCCAAACGGATTTCCCCCCCCCCTTGTGCCAGCGGATTCCCCCCCCCCCCCTTTTAGCCAAACGGGTTCCCCCCCCCACCCCCTTGTAGCCGGTGTCTCCCCCCCCCCCCCTTGAAACCACGGATTCCCCCCCCCCCCCCGTAGCCCGCGGTTTTCCCCCCCCCCCCCCCTGTAACCAGCCCGGGTTTCCCCCCCCCCCCCCCTAGCCACCCCTTTTCCCCCCCCCCTGTACCAGCGATTTCCCCCCCCCTGTAGCCAGCGTTTTCCCCCCCCCCCCCGAGCCAGCGGATTCCCCCCCCCCCCTGTAGCCACGGATTCCCCCCCCCCCCCCCGTAGCCAGCCCCCCCCCCCCCCTTAGCCAGCATTTCCCCCCCCCCCCCCCGTAAACCCCGGATTCTCCCCCTCCCTGTGCCAGGGATTTTCCCCCCCCCCTTTCCCCCCCCCCCCCCGTAGCCAGCGGAATTCCTCCCCCTCCCCCCCCCCCTTTACCAGCGCCCTTGCCCCCCCCCCCTGTACCAGAAAATTTCCCCCTAAAACCCCGGGGTAAGCTAATTTTTAAAATAATTAAAAATTACTCGCCAGGGTCCCTGCATCAAGGGCGGGGGGGCTGCAGACAGTGCAAGTCGATCCCTGTCACGCAGCTCCCAGGGATCTACCGGCGGCAAGCGCCCGGGCCCAAAGAAACCCAGCATCGTATTTGAGGCTACCCCATGGTTACCCGGCCTGTCCACCTTTTTAAAATAGGGGAACTTGCACAATTGGGGACTGACTAAATACTTTTTTTCCCCCCCTGAATAGGGGTTTAATAGAGGGGAGATGCTGACTCGTGAAAAATTTTTAAAAGGGAAAATGGGTATTTGGGAAAAGGGAACCCGGGTCGTGAATTTTAGGGGTTTATATTTGAAAAGGGAAAAAACTTACTCGTTAAAAAAATAGGGGTTTTATGAAATGGAGAGAAGCTGAGCTCTTTTGGGTATAAAAGGTTAATGGGAAAGAGAAAAACGGACAGTTATATATAGAGTTATATGATAGAGGGAGAGAAACCCGAGCTCTGTGATTATAAAGGGGAAAAGAAAAAGGGAGAGGGGTTGATCTCTGTGAAATATAGGGTTAAAGATAAAAAGGGGAGGGGTTGATCTCTGTGGGTAATAGGGTTAGAAAGAGGGAAGGAGTTGAAACTCTGTGATATAAAGGGTTATATCAGAGAAAGGGTTCTGAGCTCTGGGATATATCGGATTATACAATTTGGAGCAAGATTTTTAAGTAAAAAGCGAGTGCGAGAGCGAAAGTTCTGACTCCCCACCCACGTGGGAGTGGGTTTACAAACTTTCCCTAAAGCAGGGGTGTGGAAAATAGAGTCTGGGCAGTCCTGTAATTTGGGGGGGGTTAAGCATAACCCGTTTCACTTTTAAAAAAAGTTCAGCTTTTTTCCCCATGCAGGTTTTAAAATGATTTGAAAATTTTTACAAGAGCGGGGAACTTCTCTCCCTCTGTCACATCCTACTCTCAAAGGGGAGGCAGTGCACACCTTTTAAATACATGCCAAATGCGCTTTGTTGGGCCCAAACCCGGGAAAATTTTTGTTATGTCCCGAGCTTTGGGGGTTGGGCCCCTTGACTGATATCACCCCGGTACTGCGTATTTTTAAAAGTATTATTTTATGTTCGGCCCCGATACCCAGTCCGTTACTTTTGCCCACAGAGGAGGCTTTGCGTGTCCCCTCTGGCAGGCATGGCATGGGTTTGCCACCACTGGAATGCCAACATCATTCAATATATTGGTACAATAAGGATCTTCTAGAAGAAAATAGTTTTACAAAAGTGGTTAAATACTGTTTAGGTTATGGCTACCGCTATATACAGACCATAGCCTGATCTCCGAGCATACAGTTATTATCTTATTGTCGCAGTACCCGCCAGTCCTTGCTGACATCACGAAATTTGGGGGTTTTTTTACTGAGGTTTTGTGCCAATGTTTTTCCCAACATAGGCCCCGCTTTTTCCTCCCGTGGGTCGCCTCTGCTGCGTGGCAACATATCCCAAAAGACGCACGTTTACAGAAATGCTGGGAAAAAAATGCCAGATCATGGTTTTATAGACTTTGCATTTTTAAATATAGCACGGCATCAGTTGTCAACCATTTACATTCTATTTGTATGAAGTTTTATTCCCTTCTTTTACTTGTAAATGTGTGTCAGAAAGCAGTTTAACAAAAAGAGCCTGGATAAAAGCAGGGAAAGGGGTTGTCCACGATTAATTTGATGTGGGATCCCCCAAATGGGTTTTAATCACTTTCTACATATATGTGATTACAAAAAGTGAAGCCTCTGTTAGCTACAGTCTTAATCAGATGCCATTAGTTTCCTGACAGTTTACATTAGACACTGACAGGAGCTGATCTGGGGCTTGTGTTGTCTGCACTTCTTATCTGATGACAGGGAACATGAAGGAGCTTGCAAGGGACTGGTGAAAAAAGCAGTGAATGAGCCTGTGTCTTTTGCATAGAGAATCCTCTGGTTGTAAAGTAATTATTTGCGTAAACATTGCAGACACTCCCTGTTCCCTGGCTCTCTCTCAACCCCATCCCTCTCCCCCATGACTCAGTATGCTTAGTTAATCTTCTCTCCTGAGCAGATAAGAGGTAAGGAACTCGCTTCTTGGCAGAACCCCTTTAAAGATTCTGCTCTGAGCCTGTGTCACAGAGGTGCAAATGGACCCATTTTACAGTGGACACCAATGGCTCCCGACAGACCCCATTGACTGCAATAGGTCCGTCAGGTTTCCACTGCAGTGTCCGTTGTTTTATGGAAAAATTACAAAACACTGAACTAGTGACTTCTCGCTAACATCTGGTCGCTGCATTTTTTCCTCCCCAAAAATCCATAAAAAAAACAGCGTTTATGCAAAAATGTTATCTGTGCAACTATTCTAATAAGGGAGAAAAAGGTAGGGGTGTGGGGTTTTTGTCTTTTTTTTTGGTCTGATTCTGTAAAACCCTCAGCATGAAATCCCAGCATATGGAGTGTGATGACTCTGCTCACTTTCGGCCGCCATCTTGGCTCGCCCCAGGGGTCATTCAGCTCTGGGATCACCGCTTGGGTCAAACGGATGGCACACTGACAAAGGCTTCTTTATGGCTTCAGTCAGCTTTATTTTCAGGCGCAGGCTTAGCACAGCATAAATAAAGATAGGTCACGCACACCTTATGATTATTTAGGCCGGCAATCTCTCTTACACAGTGGACGTTCAGTCCGGATTCTCCTAGCTACAGCCAGCATGCCACCATTGAGGACCTTATACCTCCTGTGGAGCTTTTTCTCCTATACTCCTGCATATACTGGATTCTATCCAATTTTCTTTATAAGTGCCTTATGATCCTATTTCTCCGATATTGATGTCTCTTGACAAAGGCAATCGCCGAAACGTCGTATTTCATATTGACATCAATGATATCCGTGGCTTCTATTTGCCCTTTTGTATAAGCACTTGTTTAGTATGTTAATTGCAATCTATACACTTGGATATACCACTCTGCCCAGTGCTAATAAATATTTATATGCATTTATTTTGGTGTGCCATGGTTTATGACCTATTTTAGCACACCATAAACACATAAATAAAATCCTCGGCCGCCTAGCCACTTATTCAACTCAACGAGAGGCCCCCTCTAACCTGTGGTCTGAGTCTACTACTCAGGCCACTATACACACCTTTAGCCAGCCACCACTGGGATACAGGCTTCCCACAAGCCGCTGGGGCAGAGCCTCTCTCCAGCTCCACTGCTGCTCCAGGTTCTTCCCCCTAATCACCTGGAGAGACAGGCTTTTTATAGCTCTCCATGGACTTGCCCAAAACCAGACATGGAACATGGTGACCTGGAATGTGGGGGCGGCCACCCACCCGACACTATAGCTGTCCCGGAAAAGCCACCCCATACATAGCTGCTTAGCAGCTATTCCAGCCACTACTGTAAGTGTCAGTACTTTATCATTACTGACACAATATAGGTGGCTTTTCCCCACCGAGACCAGGTCCTCGGTGGCGCATCTGCAGCAGGTCTCCCGCTGCATACCCTCTAGTGGCAGAAACCTGCGACTGTCGGGGGTTGCTCTGCCACAGGTGGTGAAGCTGGAGATTGTGCTCCTCTAGAAGTACCTTATTACAGCTCCATACGACTTATTACGAATCTTTGGAGCCATAATGTCGAGCTTCATCTCACCCGAGGGAGTGGGATTTTGCAATAAATAGGGAAATATCTGACCCATCTTCCTTATCAAAGTCGCACATGGATTAAAACCTTTTTGGATTGTGATAAGGATCACGGGAAAGGCCTCGTGCACTCTATTTGCACCCCCCAGTATACAGCGTGCAGGAGTGCATAGCATTTTGTGTTTTATTTTTGAACAGGTAATGTAACAGGTGTACGGTGTGGTTCCATAAATGTGAGCCGCCATTAGAAATGCTTTTAGAGTATATTTTAGCACAATATTATTTTTCCTTTAGTTGGATACAGATCTCTTAAGATTTGACTGGTTTTGTTGCTCCCATCCCAGAACCAATACATACAAGTACACAATTCTATAGTGGATCCTTGGTAGAAGTCATTAATCCGTTCCAGATCCTTGGATTTATACCAAACAAACTTCCTATAGGAAATAAAGGGAACATAACTGATCTGTACTTATAAGGGTATGTTCACACAGCGTGTTGGGGCCGCGTGAACATACGCATTTAGATACGTGTTTGGATCAGTCTGTCGGACCCTAGACGGACCCAAACACAATCTAATAAACAGCAATGTGATTTTTACATTGCTTTTAATATAACACAAGTGATCGCTGATACGTCTCATTGCGTCTTCCTGATCCGTTCCAAGAACTGACATGTCAATTCTTGATCTGAAAGACATAAAAGGAGCCCTATAATAAACTATCGGGTGCGATCCTGCTGCATCCAACACGCATCCAAACACGCAGCTGTGTGTTGTATACATGTTGGATCCGTTTAGGGTATGATCACGGCTGTGTTTTTGGATGCGATTTTCGGCTCCAACACGGATCCAAAAGCGCTATGTGAACATATCCTAATAATAGGATTTAAAAAAAAAACAAAAAAAACTGTCTAATCCTAAAATACAAATGCAGTGGGTGAAATATATACTGTACATAAATGAAAGCTTGTATAAACTTGGTATCTCTCTTCTTCTGTCAGGTCCCTACTTGGACCTGATTGAGGATCACCAGGTCTGACCTTAAAGGGGTTTTGCCACAAAGTAAAATTGATGTAGGAAACTTGCAAACTAAATAATAAACATTTTTCACCATTCATAAATATTAAAAATTCTGCACCGTTTTTGTTTTAGCTGTCCTTTAGTGATCCATTGTTTACAGCTCATCTCCAGGGGATACGACCAGGGCTGAGAGCTACTCACTCCTGGTCATACATGCTCAGACATCAGTTCTTCTCTCAGGCAGCTACTGAGTGTTCAAACCCCAGGTGCTCTCATTCTTCTCCCGACCTCTGTGCTCCTTAGGTATTAGTCAGAGTGCAAATAAATAAAAAAAGAAACCTCAATCAGGTCTGTGCATTGATAAAGAGAAATAAAATCCACAGGTTTGGTTCCTGCAGGGATTTTAAACTAGGACCTTTGTGCTGTGAGTTAAAAGCTTTACCTCTCAGCTACTCACAACTTTGTACATAAACAGACCTTTCTTTGACCAGAGAGAGGAAAGGCCTGGTGATGTCATCCTGCTGGGGCACATGATATGCAATTCAAACAAATCACTCACGCCCCTTCTGAGCACACAGAGCTGGATGCAGGAGGTATTAGCTGAGATCGTAGCAAAACCCCTTTAACTAAAAATCTGTCAAAACCTTTGCCTCTGTCTTCTCAGGATGTTTTGGAAATGTGACATTGTATGGTCAAGCCGGACAATGCTATTATGGCTTGTTTCGGCTTTGTTGGGATGTTACTTCTCTGCAATGTACCACACCAAGGATTAATGAAGTAGGGGCTTCCTCAGCCACCTCCTCTTCTGGTCAAGGCCTCACACCCTCGAGTTGTATTTCAAACAAATAGTTTTATATCAAACCAAGTCTTGCACGGATGTGCACCATGTATTCTAAAGCAGACTTATACCGAGGTACTCGTGTATATTCAATTGCAATAACAGTGCCCATGACTAAATGTCACAGTATGGGTGAGGTCATACCCATTATATAATACTACAGTGCAATAGGTGGAATATGAAATTCCAACCTCAGTCTTGTGCCTCGTTTTGCCCTGCTGCACCATATGGATCAGCTATTATGATCAGTCAGGATACTTTTATCATGTAAGGGTCTATGACCCAAAACGCGTCGGTTATGTTTTGTTAAAGGGGATGCATCACTTCTGTAGTTCAGCTGATTCATATTGCTCTCAGCTACTCAACTCTATAAATGATGTGGCGTTACTTCCCCTCCCAGCTGGGTGACATCTTCCCCCCCCCCCTCCACTGTTCATGCTGGCTCCCGAGAACCCCCCCCCCCCCCCCCCTCTCTGAGTCAACATGTCACTGTGTCTCTCCCTATCAGTTTGATTTTGTAAGAGCTGTATACATACCACAGGCTGCATTCAATCTAGATTGAGCACTGATCTCTTGTCCTCACAGCTGGAGACTTGTTACAGTTGAATCCAGCTTTCTATGAACGGCACAGATCTCCCTTCTATGCAGGAGAGGCAGGGATCGACACACAATTGTGCTGTTTTCTGATTATAGAAGCCCTGCAGTGTTGTTCTGTTACTTCTGGCTGTGCAGAGTGAAAATGTGCTGGTCCCTTACTTTGAGTGAAAGGCAGGAATGCAAGCAACGTGAATACAGCCCACCGGGGGCCTGACAGAATGTAAATGAGCTCTCAGCAAGTGAAATGCAAGGAGGAGGGATCCGACCAGCACTGGAGATTGGTGTAAACAGAAGATAAGGAATACTGTGAATACAAGACAGCTTTGCTAGTGACATCCAATTGCAAAGTTGCTTGTTTTCACTGTCCCCTTATTCTGAAGGCCATTTAATGAAATGATACAACCCCTTTAATGAATTAAGATGGGATTTGGGAGTTCCGGTTCCGGCGCCAGCGCATGAGGACGTGAGGCACAGCAGCTCCCCGCCCCCGCCGGCGACTATACCGACAAATTGCCGCTTTAACGGCACAGACCGGCTAAGGACAGCAGCCCAGGCTCGCCCGCATACCGGCGCACCTCCCCTGCCACGGACCGTCCGTTACAGGACCGCTAACACCGGTCGCGACACACCGCTCCCGCCCGCCTGTCCCCGCTTACCAACGCCGACCAGAAGAACTGCGGCGCAGGCCGACAGTGGGACCGGACGTTGCCTGACTGTGTCGCGACCTCGGGCGCATCGCTGTGAGGCCGGAGCCCCCAGCCTCGGGACACCGCTTCAGCCTGCCAGGCACCGCCTGCAGGAGACAGCCCGGAGAACAGCGGCGCGAGCGGGGGGGGAAGGACCCGCTGTGACCATCCGGCTCATTGACAACAGTAAGGGGGCACGTGGGTGCATCGTCGGGTGGACAGAGGGGGGAGACGGCTGAGTGATCTGCCACCCCTGAGACAGGGTGTACAGCTGCTGGGGCCCCACGATATATAACTGGGACAGGGACACTTGCTGGCCCGGTGCAGTAGAACAGCAACACAACAGGGGCACCTGGGCCCTCACTGATTTGGACACGAGCCACAAATCACCGCCTCCCATACCATGCAGTACCCAGAGTACAAGCTCCTCAGTCTCCCGGATGGAGAAATATTTACTCCGCAGCGCCCAAAAATCCGGAGCAGGCAGAGACCCACTTCTTGCCCCCAGCTAAAATGGCGTCTTCTAGCCACATGCATTATAGAGAGGACGATGGGGAACAAAGTACTAGCAGCAGAGCACGCAGATTCTCCTCCCAGCTCCTTCTCGCAGGACACTGCTACTAATCTCACCATTGATTACAAGCTGCTTGCCACAGAAGTTGCGAGACAAATAGCTCCAGACTTGCAGGCGGCCCTAGAATCCACTATCCAAGCCTCTATGCAGAAACTACAACAAGACGTGCAAGCACACTGTCCGAATAGAGGAAATGGAAACAAGAATAAATGACCTGGAGACAGACAACAGCACCCTGAACGCCCGCCTGAAGCTCTGCGCCAAGGCCCAATTGGTGCAACAAGAACGTATCGAAGACCTCGGAATCCTCCAACGGAGCGCCTGAGGCTGGTGGGTCTCCCGGAATCATTCAAACAGCGCGATCTCCAACCTCTATGTCAAGAGGAGCTACCAGCCGCTCTGGGCATTGACCATCGCTGCCGCATAGAGAGAATCCCCGAGTGGGCCCGGACAAAACCCGCCCCCAAGCAGTCAAGTCCCAACAACGACAGAGAAGCCGAACGGTGATCAGAAATTTCTGGATTTCGACGATAAATCTGAGATTCTGAGAGCCTATCGCGGGCATAACAAGCCACTGCTCCTCCAGGGACACAAAGTATAACTCTTTGAGGCCCTTCTCTGCGATGTATCACAAAGACGCCGAACCTTCAGTGAATATGCACATCCCCTTCCGGCGGAAGATCAGATTCCAGACCCCTCTATCCGGCCACCCTCAAAGTGCTCGACCCAGAGGGCCCTCCCAGACTCTTCTACTCGGCTGCAGAGGCAGAAGAGGGTCTACGTGACATCCTGAACTTCAGGGAGGCCTCTCCTTCTCTGTCCAGAACAACCGGATCCTCTGGAACAACTCAACCACCCACGACGACCAAGGAGGCTCAATCTTCCAGACCGCCTACAGGTATGCGTGGATCGGCTGACACACCTGTGGCCGACCACGGTAGAGACAGGAGGAACAAGAAACGGGACGCCTATAGGTCTCGATCTCCATCACCCCGCCTCTCTCCCCTAAAGTATCCCGCGGCCGAGAAGGGACAGGTTTTGAGACTCTGCTCTGGACTGAGGTGGTCGGTGCTTCTGTCGGCCAAGATCCAGGTTCCGGGGTTTGGGGGGGGTGGGGGAAGTTTGGACTTTCCCAAAACGGGGCCCGGGACCCAGCCGTTAGGAGGTGAGGCTTGTTAAATGGCCTCTGCCTCTCGACTGGCTGCACCTCTATTATGCCACTGTTGTCTATACGCCAATCTAATATTTTTATAATGTCGTATTGTTTTACAAGGTTTGCCGGGGTGAGGGGGGGCATTGTTATTTGGAAGTCCTCTCGAAACCACGCTCCCATGCCGATGGAAAAATGGAAGCTCTCCCAACGCGTTGAAGGCGTTATCGGTGGCCGCCTTCTGGCGTTTTTTTGTATTTTTGTCAATAGACAGATGTTAATCTGGCTCATGCACCAGTTGTTAGATTTCTCAGATATGTTGTTATTGCCATGTGTCCGTCTTCCTCTTCCCTCTATTGCTTTACAAGTACAAGCCTTAGACCCCTAGTGTTAGCGGGGAGCAGACACGCCCTGGGTTTTTGCTCAGTGCCTACCACGGCTTTTAAAAAGCAAAGATAGTTACATTATGCTGATTGTCTCTTGGAACATAAAGGGGCTCCGCTCCCCAAATAAGCGGATGAAGGTGATCCGCCATTTGAGGAGGCTCTGTCCTGACGTGGTGCTTTTCCAGGAATCACATCTAAAGACCGATGATATAAAGCGCTTGGAGAAGCTGTGGGTGGGACAGGTCTTTGGGTCTCCCTCCACGAATGGCAAAGCAGGGGTAGTTTCCCTTATCCATAAAAACTTCCCCTTTGAACTAGTGTCACACGCCCATGATGCTGAAGGGAGAGTTTCACACCTGATGATTAAGTGGGGAGGTCATGACCTAAGTATTTTTAACGTGTACGGTCCCAACGGCTCTAACCGAGCATTTTTCAGGGAGTTAGAAGACAGGATCGGCGCTCACCAGACGCAAGGCCAGATCATTGGAGGAGATATGAACGCGGTCTTGGACCCAGTCGGGGACAGGAGGGGCAGTCCGATATCCCAAGTTAGAGGCAGGGACACCTCGCACTGGGGCAGGGAGTACTGCGGGCATCTTTTGAATCCCTTGGCTCCATGATTGCTGGTGGGAGAGAAACCCTGACGAATGTGATTTCACGTTATTTTTCCCCGGTACATCAATCATGGTCAAGGTTGCCCACCTCCTGGTCTCAGACACTCTCCAATCCAGAATTGAGGATGCTAAAATTCTAGACATGGTTATTTCTGACCACTCTCCCATTTCCATAGAACTGTCGGAATCCTTTCCAAGGGGTTCAGAACTTTATATGGAAGTTCCCCCTCCTATCTCGCAGGGACAGATGATTTTGCAGAAAAGATCAGGGAATGTGGATGACTTTTGCTCCGATAAAAATCCACCCATCAAGACGACCCTCGCTCTACTGGATGACGGCGAAAGGGGGGTACTTAGAGGAAGGATAATAGCCCACACTTCAGTGTATAAAAAGAGGCGGGAAAGGGTGCCAAACCCGAAGGCGTCGGAGAGAGTTAGGGAGACTTACCAGACCTTCCTTGGGGACGCCCCCAAGGGGCCCAAGGAAAATTGGGAAAGGGCCAAAAAGAGAGTTAACCTGTGGGCAGAGCGTAGGGAGTAAGTCCACAGAACGCGCTTGCACTCAAAACCCTTTTCAGGTTCGGGAACAAATCCGGGAAACTCCTTTCCCGCTCCTGAAGGGCAAATTATAAGCCTTCACACATCCACGCCTTGTACGCCAGAGGGCACTTTCACTACCGACCCTGCAGGGATCAATGACACGTCCCAGCGATATTATGCCATGCTGTACTCCGACGAGGGACAGCCGCTAGTGGAGGAGGGGCAACGATTTCTGTCCAAAATTAATCTGCCGTGCCTATCCGATCTGCAGAGAGAGGAACTGAACGCAAACATAACCGAGGAGGAGGTCAAGATGGCCATTCGCCACCTAAAAACAGGCAAGGCCCCTGGGCCCGATGGGTTCTCGGGGGAAATGTACAAGATTTTGATTGATCAGATCACTCCCACCCTCACTGAATACTACAATCGGATCCTACACACGGGGACTATGTGCCCGGAATCCAAAAATGCCTTTATCAAAATTCTTCCAAAGAAGGGAAGGGATCCACTGCTTCCCGCTTCCTATAGGCCCATATCCTTAGAATCTATTGACCAAAAGATTCTCTCCAAAATACTGGCCGACCGCCTTGCGCGTTTTATGCCTCAGCTGATAGGACCCTCCCAGAAAGGCTTCATTAAGGATCGAGCAGCGGTGGGAAACCTCAGGAAGGTACTTGCTGTCTTAGAGAGGATCCGACACAAGCTATTGCCAGGAGAACAGCCTGTTTTGCTGGCCTTAGATGCAGAAAAGGCTTTCGATAATGTTCGCTGGGACTGGTTATGGACTGTCCTGGTTTTAAAACCCCGGGGATTAGGGGATATTTAAGGTCCTACCTCTCCGCCATCTATGACGCCCCCACGGCACAAATTCACATACAGGCTTCCTTTCCCCAAAATTTCTCCTTCAAAAAGGGTACAAGACAGGGATGCCCGTGTCCCCCCTACTTTCCAAATTGGCCTTGGAGCCCCCGGCGCGGTTGCTCGAGGATTCAGACCTTTTCAAGGGAATACGTATAGGGGACAAAGTGGTGAAGATTGCTTTATTTGCCGATGACCTTATACTATTTCTGTCAGACCCCCTGAAGCACCTCTCCCCAGTCCTGGATGCTCTACAACACTTTGGCAAGTTCTCAGGGTATAAAGTGAACGTGTCTAAAAGGGAATTACTAGAACTGGGGCCGAAATTGCCTCAGTCCCACTGGGCCAGATTAGGGATAGACATAACCCGGGTTCAGGACCCCCTTAAATATTTGTTAGGACTCCAGATCTCATGTACAAATTAAATATCCCCCCTCTCATAGACAAAATTTCCCAGGATTTGAGACGGTGGGCTTCTTTACCGTTGTCCTTGGCTGGGAGATGCCACGCCATAAAAATGGCTGCTTCCCAAAGTCCTATATCCTCTACAAACCCCCCCTTCCTTCTCAAACACACGGACATAATAAAATCAAATTTTAGGCTTTTCCAAATTCATTTGGGCGGGAAAAAACACGCATCGCCTTGCATAAATTAATTTTTGCCCGGGTTTGGGTGGGGGGACTAAACCTCCCTGATGTTAGGGGTTTACAATTTGGCATGCTTGGCGCGACACATTTCTGGATTGGGGCTGAAGGTCGCCCCCCGCTTTTCTAATTGGGAACTGGAGAAGGAACTAATGTTCCCTTGGCATCCACAAGCTCTGTTCCACACCAGATATCCCAAGCTCCCCACGTTGATAAAGTCGTCCCCACTGCTCAGGGACACGATTCTGGTATGGACGGAGTTGAGGAAACGCTTAGGCCTCTCCTTCGCTCTTTTCAAGGACATGCCCATTTTGGATCATTCCGAGTTCCCCTTGGGTATGAGCAATCCGATGTTTCGGAAATGGAGAGAGCGAGGTCTAGTCACCGCAGGGAAGTTGATGCACCCGCAGCTACATAGGTGGTTGAAGCCCTTGGAGATGGTAGAGAAATTCTCCTACCAAGTCACATCTCCTGGCAGCCTACCAGCTCTATTATTTCTGCAGGGGGAGGTTGAGAGATGTCTCCAAGGAGACCATTCCTAATGATTTTGACATATTTGTCACCCCCCACAAGGATTCTTGTTCCCTTTCGGGACTTTACGCAGACATGAGAGGGTGGTGCAGAAAGCGAGTAGCTTCATAGGCATTCCACTATTGGCGTCGCCGATTGGGGAATGACCAGGTCTCAGACTTGATCCCACAAGGGGTTATGGTCATACGTAAACACATCATTTGTGAAACCTGGCGCGAAACGTATTTTAAGATCATACATAACGCTATCTACGCTTTAAATCTCCCCCCCCCCCCCCCTCCCTCCAGAAATTTCCCGGATAGATTACAGCATTGTCCCAAATGCGGCGCACACAAATCGGACCTATGGCATGGGTCATGGGAGTGCAGTTATACACAGACCTACTGGGACACTGTCCTCCAATATATTAGGCTTCATTTTGGGGTTCACCTGGAAAAACATTGAGTTCTTGGTCTTCCATTATCCTAGGCCCCCGGACATGGACGAGGGAGTGAGTCCTGGGGAGTTAACACACCCCACGGGCTACCCCGGTATAGTTCACATTGCCCTTCTGGCGGCAAAGAGGAGCCTGCTGCAGTTTTGGCTAAAACCCACCCTCCCGCCCATCTCCGGGGTAATAAAACAGTTAGAGGATTACCTCATAGCCGATAGGCTAGAAACTGAGAGACACAAGGAAACTCGCACCAAGGGATTCTTTAGGAGGGGGGAACCTTTATTAGAGTTGCCATTCCGATAGGGAGATCAGGGTTCTCATGCAGGTGTTTAAATACACAGGATGGTACTGCAGAGTGGGGGTCGGGGGCACGTTGGGAAGACTGCAAGTATGAAGATTGTAAGCACTCATGACGCATTTTTAGGCAGTAACGATTGTTCGAGGTTAGGAGGAAGGGACGCATAGGCACGCGGTTAATAGTTGTCCAATCGGACCGGTTTATTTTCCGTTTCCTTAATTTATGCTGCTTATTCTGATATATTTCCTTATGTTAATATTTCGCACTCTGCATGTGATGTTACAGACCTTAGGCGCATGGCCTAGAGCAGAGGTTCCCAACCTTAGTCCTCAAGGCACACCAACAGGTCATGTTTTCTGGCTTTCCTTAGCATTGTACAGGTGAAGTCATTATTGTCAGTGCATTCTGTGGGAGATCCTGAAAACATGACCTGTTGGTGGGTCTTGAGGATTGGAGTTGGGGAACACTGGCCTAGAGATTGTACAACTCATGATTTGTAGATTGTAACATGTCAGAGATTCATGTTGGTTAATTGAAAAGCAAATAAAATTTGTTCAAAAAAAAAAAGATGGGATTTGAACGAATGTCTGAGAGTGTGCTAGATTTACCAGCTTTTAATGGAAAACAATATAGAAGGATTTTACATTTGAAGAATTTAACTTTCCGTTGTGCCTCATCTCTCATTTGGGAAGCTGGTAATCCTTTTCTAATTTTTTCAGATACTCCTACGAATACCTGTGATAGAGCCCCTCCCCGAATGTGACGTCAATAGAACCTAATAATTAAACGTAATGGACTGATTGCATGTCTGCTCTCCGTAATTCTAGTGATTAAGGTGACCATTTAGTGCCCTTTGCCCATTTCCTTTCCTCACCAAGGCTGACAAGGTTAGATACCAGGACAGAAGTATTTCACACAGAACAAGTATCTTCCTTTACCTAATGAGCTCAATGTCGAGCTAATTTGCTCTGCACTCAGAGAACAATCATTGACCTGAAGGACAAAAGATTTAATATTAACTTCAAACGATTGCTTTAGACTTTTCTTTATATTGTTTTCCCTTTCGATGATTTGCGTGTTTGTATGTATATACAGTATATGCTCGAGTAAAAGCTGACCCGAATATAAGCAGAGGCACCTACTTTTGCCAAAAAAACTGGGAAAACTTATTGACTCTAGTATAAGCCTAGGGTGGAAAATGCAGCGACTACTGGTAAATGTAAAAAATAAAAATGGATACCAATAAAATTACATAGGCAGGTAAAGGCAGTTTAATGTCCCCCATAGCCAGGGTATAGGCAGGTATATGTCCCCCATAGCCAGGGTATAGGCAGGTATATGTCCCCCATAGCCAGGGTATAGGCAGGTATATGTCCCTTATACACAGGGTTTTAAAAAAATAAATAAATAGAAGCACTTACCAACTTGATGATCTCTAAGGCTGTGTTCACACGGTGTAATTGCGGGGCGCACTGAACGCCGGGTGTTTGAGAGTCGCCTGACCTGGCTGATGCACAGCGCTCTCCTTGACATCTCCAGCATAGTTAGCGGCCATCACTTTTGCTCAGAGTGAATCAACTTCCATCACTGGACAGCACTGAGGACCACTGGTCCCTTGTCCAGCATAGATGCTTCCTGTCCCATGCAAGACGAGGATGCCTGTGCCTGGTGATTTGGTCAGATACCTTTGCGAGTCATCGAGTGCACAGACCAAGTTGATGTAAACGGTTACAAATGGTCTGATGTGACACTTGGGTGTCTCTCACCTCCTCCCTTAAAGAGAATCTGTCGACATTTTTATTTTATTTTTTTACTTATTGATACAAGATCCTGATCCATATTCTATTCTTCTTTGCTTTTTTTTTATTTTCTGATTGTAGAGTTAATTCAGTCCTCTATATATGATTGTGGGGGCAGCTTTCTGGCCTGCACTGCTTTAACAGCAATCCGAGAGATACTTTACAGCAGCTTCATGCACAGAAGAGCCTTTGGACTGAATCAGTTACATTGACTTCTATAGGAGAGTTTTCTAGTCATGCTCTGTGACCTGGGAAGAAGTCAGTGTGCAGGGAGGTGAAAGGGTGAACTGTGACTATCTCCTCTTGTGACTGGTGGATCCTGTGTTATCTATACACATTGGTGTCTCCTTTCAGTTTGACCCTTCCTGTGCTGATAATGAGCAGACAACTGAAAATCTTTCACTACAGAACAGGAAGTGTCAGACTATTAGGCCTAGTGGCCAAAGTGAAAACTGCAGGATTTAAGAATTTATTAAAACATATTGAGTGATTATGAAAAATTAAGAAAAAGTCATAGCCAAAAATTCATAAAACATGCGTTTTACTTAACAAAGTCATTTTTTTATGACACATTCCCTTTAAACGTGCCTGGAGGTGTGTGGCATTCATCTTTCGGTTCTAGAGGGTATTGTTTACAATGAAGCAGTGAGCAGCCCATACTAATAGTCCAAAACGTCATGCGAGTGGTGATGTCGACTAGAAGTATACAAACACTGGAGTGACCGCCAGAGCATTTTTGCGGGTGGGGGGGGATATAAAGAGGGATACTTTTTTTTTTTTATTATTTTTTTTTTTTTTACATTTAATACATTTGGCGCTATCTTTATTCTTTTGTGTTGGTCAACCTCTTTAAGCAAATTAAAAAAGCAATGTTATTTTTCAGGGGTGTGGGGTTCGGAGTCCTGGAGTCGGCCTATTTTCAGAGTCGGAGTTGTCCTAAAATGACCCTTCCAAAATTAAAAAATTAGGTTTTTCATTATTCGATCAGTGGGAAAGAGCAAGAGGGAAATGGGTCCGGGCCCGTCACGCTCCCTTCTTCAGCCTTATCACATGAGGAGTGAATTGAGCATGGGGCAGGCAAAAATTCTGCCCCAGGGGAAAAATTCCCCTCCCCGGCAAAAAGATTTTGGCAAAATTTTTCACCTGCTTTCAAAGACGTAAAGATTCAACTATTCATCAAAAATGACTGTGGGTGAGGCACTTCCTTTTCCCCGACATTTTTTTAGAAAAGTTTGCCCCCGTGGTCGTGCTTTGCCCCAAACCCAAAAGTTATGTAGGAGGCCGTTTTTTAGCCTGGGAATAGATCCCGAAGTGAGGTCATGATCAGATCTGATGGAGGGCAATACAATTTAATCAGAAAAAATTCAGAACTCTACAAATGTTCCTGTTACTGTTTTGCTATTTTCAATTTTTTTAGTGTGTTAATTTAGTCATATCTATAAATATTATTTTACAATGACAAAGCAAAATGGTAGCCTCAGGAAGGGAAGATCTCTCTTTGGGAGAGCACAGAATACGATAGGTTCGTAGAGTTTTTGTTTCGCCTTTTCGCCCTCTTACTTGCATCTCAATATCACAAAGCATTATGGCAAAGGGGTTGAGAAAGCCACAGCGCCCTCTGTTGGTTGAACAAATCCTCTAATTTGCTTTTTGACCCACGTGTCTGGAGATAGCAAAAAGGATTTTTTAGCCAAGCAGTATCTCTCATTACAGGACAACGCTGTTTCGGGATTTTTGTCCCTTCTTCAGTGCAGAGTAGAGAAGATACAGGCTGGCTGTGTGGGAGGCACGGGTAGCTCGGAAGGGAAGATCTCTCCTTAGGTGACACCGAACGAACGGCTTGTACGGAAGTTTTTGTTTGACTTTTCGCCTCTCTTAAGCATCTGCATATCACAAGGCCATTATGGGAAAGGGGCTGAGAAGCCCAAGCGCCCCTCTGGTTGGTTGTACCTCAAATCCTCAATTTGCTTTTGACCCATTTGCTTTTGACCAAAATGGTAATAATGTTTTGAACTTGTCTTCCAGACTCCATATCTCACCATCCATTTCAGCTTTGTACATGTGGCTACTGTAATTTTATATGCATGCAGTTATATGCCAAGACTCAGTGGCTATTATTTTCAACATTAATTCCTTTATTGCATATAAAAAACATCGCCATACCATTTTTAGTTTTAGGCCTCTGTTATACAAAAAGTTAAACCGTAACAATAGTTAGTGTGGTGTCACAAAACTTGGTAGGCATTACCTTAGACAGAGGTTCCCAACCTAGTCCTCACGCCCCCCACATAAGGGCGTTTTCTGGCTTTCCTTAGCATTGCACAGGAGAAGTCATTATTGTCAGTGATTCTGCACAGGTGATATAATATTGTCAGTGCATTCTGGGGAGATCTAAAACATGACTGTTGGTGCGGGCGTGAGGGACTGGAGTTGGGGAACCCCACTGCCTTAGAAAATGCGCTCTGCAAGGAGTCAGATAGATGATAGGAGTACTTAGACAACGGGTCGGACGCCGCAACGTGTGCAAACTTTCAGAGGGACAATGCCTCCTTTTTCAAGCATGCGCTGGTGGAAGTTGCAGCTCCCTTTTGATATATTTATTAGAGATGCAAGATGTGTGTGCAGGCCCATCCCTGGTGGTTGGCCTAGAGGATTATTAGAGGAGTGAATCAATGTAGTGAGAAACCCCTTCCCCGCCCCCAAAACCCACTGAAATTCATGTGTGCCTACTGGCTTTTTTGTGGTCTTTTTCCTGGCCTGGAGGGGGGGCCCAAAAAGCCCTTTTGATAGAAATTTGATCTCCTGAACAATTTTTTTTGTAGTCATAGAAAAAAAAACTTTCCCTTGATTTGTATAGATAAATTTTAAAAGTGTATTTTTTGGACATGGATCCATTTTGGGCACCCAATGGTATGAGGTTGGGAAGCAGCAGATTTCCAAGGGGCTGGAAAACATATACAGGGTTCCCCAGTTACTAAGATGTTTTAAAAAAAAGAACTTCGTGTGGTGTTTTGTGTATTTATAACGGTGTAACCCACCAGAAAACCTAATGTACCCTATCCCAGAAATCCTGGAGTCTAAGATATTCATTTTGTCCACTTTTCCATATATCTGCTAAGGGGTTGTCTCATGTTGATTCACTTACTCAGTTGTTTTCTTGGGTTTTTTTTGAAAACAGGGGGTTTTACTGTCTTTTCTAGGTGAGTAGAAGTAGGTTTACTATAGCAACAGGGGTATCGGGGCCCATATGAGAGATCGAACAGGTCTGTTTGTATAGTGACCGGGGGACTGTTTTCAGCCCCTCAAAAGGGGGGGTTTCGAACAGGGGGAACTTATAAAAGGACATAATTTTTCAAAGGACTTGATTTTACAAAATTTTAAATAAAAAAACAATCCTTTTTATGAGACAAACCCCCTTTTAAATCTTTCCTAGAATATGACAAACACTGAGAAGGTTTAAAGCAAGGACGCACTCATATAGAGAAGAAAAACGAAGGAAAAAAGGGACATCAAGCCCCATGAGTGGAAGCTTGCAGAGCTTTTGTATATTTATTAGAGATGCAAAAGTGTGTGAGGTCAATGCCTGTCCCGAGGTCGGCAAGGGTCTATTAGAGGGTTGTCTTTTTTTTCTTTCTTAAAAAATGGCTCAGATTTTTCTCATTATTGCTTTATTTTCAGATGAAGTGTGTATAAAGTATTCTATGTTGGCATATTTTGAACAGAACTTGTTATATCTGACATGACCTTAAATGCAATATTTTATCTTGTACCAATTATTTTTATAAAATATTCTTATATTGTGCACAATAAGTGGAATAAAATTGATAGCTTGTGGCTGTGTACATTATTTAAAGGGGTTGTCTCATAAAGGATTGCTTTTTATGTTAAAGACTTGCAAAAAAAAGTCACTTTGCGATTTTGTCATTAACAGTGTCCTATCTATTTTAAATCCCCTTTTTGTATGGGCTGCATCAGCTCCTAGGTCCTATGCACAGCCCTTTTTGATTATCCGATAGGGCCAGCACGGGTTGCTTAGCTACAGCCTGGTTTCTATTCACCTTGGGAAGCCAGTAAACGTCCCCTGAACAGATGAACCAAAAAAAAGGGGACGAGGGGGTGAATCAATGTAGTGAGAAACCTTTTTTAACCCTTTTGAAAGAAGCTTTTACAGTTCCCTTATTTAGCTCCTTAACAACGCTGGTCTCTTTTTTTTGGCTCTTAAATTTTCTTTCCCACCTTCCAAGACATGAGGGCTTGTTTTTCGGAAAAAGCTGTACTTTTTATTTTTGCCATTGACGACCCAAAAAAATAGGGGGGAAATTTGAAAAAAAATTTAAGTGGGGTAAAATGTGAAAAATACTTACCTTACCCATTTTTGGGTTTGTTTTTGTTTTTATGATGTTCACCCTCTGGCATAAATTATGGGTTATCTGTATTTTGGAGTCGGTATGATTTCACGAACAAATATGCAGGGTTTATGTTTCAGTACTTTAAAAAAAAAAAAAAAAGTAAAACTTTTTTCAAAATTTTTGCGCCCCCTCATTTTTTGCAACCAATAATTCATTTTTTTTTTTGCCTAGACCCGACTACGTCATTTTTTGCGGGCTGTTTTTGTTGCTACCAGTTTGGGATACTTGCAACTTTTTGATAATTTTTTTTTATTCCAATTCTCTGGGGATGTGAAATGACCAAAAAACTACAATTTGGATTTTTTTTTTTTTTTTTTTTTAGTCCCTAAACTTTATGGGAAAAAATGATCTTCCCTTTGAATGGGGACTTTTAAAAGGTGCAAAAATTTAGCATTTATTTTTAAACCCTTTAAAAAAAAAAAATCGGGGTAAAATGGCAAAAGCTGAGTGTTTTTTAACTTTATTTTTTACGGTCACGTCTTTCTCCCAGCGTGTAATACATTCAGGTAATCATAGCACTCAATGAGAGCTATGATTGGCATTTTTTGGGGGTTTCTGTACTTCGGGCAAAATTGCAGCGCAAAAACGCCCCAAAAAATTGGGGGCCCGCAAATACACCGTGTAAACATACACAAAGCACAGATTATTTTGTCAGTATCTGGTGTAAGCTTGTGAAACACAAGCAAAAAAAGTGGGAACGCTCTAGCCCCTAAAGGGATGCAAAATAAAACAGAAATGTATTTTGGTAGAAATTTCCTTTCTGACCTTTCCCTAAAGGGTTTTTAAAGCGATTTAATGTTGCGGGGATTTTCCCCCTTAATTTTGGTCCCACTTTTTTTTGTTTTTTTCCCAGCTTTTGGGGGCATATGCCTATTTTCTTATGCGGGAAATATTTTTTATTTCCCTTTTTAAATTGACCTAATTAACTGGAAAAAGTTAAAACCTTCTTTTTAAGTGGATGGTGAAAGTGGTTAAAGGGGTCTGTTTATTTTCGGGAAAAAAGGCCCTTTTCTTTCCCATAGGGGGGGTTGTTTGATATAGCACTCAATCATATTTAAGGGGGTATTCCCATCTTATTGATTTAGCTTTACACATATAGGCAAAAGAAAATGAACTTTTTTTCCCAAAATTTCATTGTTTAAGTGAACTAGTTTTTTCCTTTTGATTAAAGGGGTTTTGCCACGATCTAATTTTGACGTCGGATCTTCCAAAATGGCTATTTAATAAACCTTTTTTTAAATAGGTCATCAAAAAAAAAGTGAAGCCCCGGGGGGGAGAGCTACAGCCCGCTTCATGTTTTTTTTTTTCCCAAAACAGTTAACTTAGACACGACCAGGAGCAAAAAAAAATAAAAAAACCTTTTTATTAAAAATACTTTGCAAGTAGAACTAGTTACCCATGTTTTAAAAGGGGGTTTTAAACGATCTAATTTTGGACTTCGGTCTTCCAAAAGGGGCAAATTTAATCACTTTTCTAAAAAGGTCATCAAAAAAAAGTGGGTCCTGTGGGGCTACCCCCCAAACTTCCCTGCTTTTGGGTTTCCCTAACAGTTAAATTAGAAGGGCCAGGAGTGCAGGGCTTTCTGGCCCCCTCTTGTGTGTTTTGCACCATTTAAACCTGTAGCGGGAAAATTTTAAATTTGGTTTTTAAAGGGGACGGGGGGGAAAAAAAAATCCTTTGTCTTTTTGTATGAGAACCCAAGGGTTGAAATTGTAATTTTTTTTTGTAAACATGCAGCGCTCCCTTACTTTTTTAAGGGGGGACGGGGGGAGAAAGACCCTTTGTTTTTTGGTATAAAGAATCCACTGGTTGTAATTTTAATTATCGGAAAAAACCCATGCAGCACTCCCTGCCTTGCTCGCCCCTCCCTTTCCCCCGTGGGTTATTGAAGAAGGGAATTTACAGAAGGCTGGGCCCGTGAGCTTTTCTTCTCTCCTGAAAAAAAATAAGAGGGGGAAAAAAAAAAAATATGCTTGTGCACAATTTCAGTTTTTCCCCTGGGGGATTTGGGCCCCAAAAAAAAAAAAGTTTTTTTCAAAATCAGAGATGAGGGTTTTGGAACGTGCTTTGGGAAAGGGGGTGCCCCTGGGCATCACAGAGGAGGTACTTGTTTTTTTTAAACACAGAAACACAACGCCCCTTTTTTCAGGCCTCAAGGGAGTATCGGGCTGTTAGGTAAGGAACTAACTTCTTGGCAAAACCCCTTTAAGGGTCTCTAGTCTGAAACCCATAAGCGATCTGTTTTACTGTGTATCTATTTCTTGGATTTCATAGAACCTCAATAAACAGAAGTTTTGTTGGATGCTGGAATATGTTATGTCTGTTTAGACAGCAGGTTATCCTGATTGCTTACAGGTGGTTTCCTAGGTTACTGACCACCTCTGTCCTCTAGCAGCTATGGAACAGAAGGGGGGAACTAGGTGGATAGCGCATAGAGGTGGTCAGTAACCTATCAAACCATCTTTAAACAAGTAGAATAGAAAATCTGCTGTAGCTCTGAAATGAAGCAAAACCAGAACCAAAATGTATTTTGGGATGAATGTTCATTTGCCTACAAAAAAGTCTGAAAGTAATCATGACCTAGGAGTACCCCTTTAAGTAAGTGGCACTATGCAATATCGGACACTTTTATAAAAAAATAAACTTTCTTTGCCCCTTACGTCATGCCAGCTGTTTAGATAACAGGTAGCTCTAATCTAAGAGGCAAGTAATTTCATGATGAACATATGTAGGATAACAACCGGTTGACAGAAACTAACTTAATAGGAAAGGAATGACGGTTCCGGCTGAAATGACAGCACGGCAGCACTTAGGGGGTTGAGAACGCTGAGTGGGTGTGGAGTGGGCTCCAGTGTTCTGCCATGTTTGTCATGGTGTGTGACATTTCAGGCTTATTGCAAAATGGAAAATAAGTTATACAGCTGCGCCTGTCATTCTTCACGAGGAACGTGCGTGCGATATCCTTAATTGACCCTTATTTGATGTCCTCTTCTGTAGCTGTACAGTGCGCCTGTTGATCCTTCTCAGAAATTGTTAAACAAGACGTCGGTGCTGTAGATTCATGGCTTTACTGTGATAGCAATTTACTTAATAGCGTGGGCTTGTTTGCTGGGATTGATGTCTGAGGGAAATTGCGCAGCAGAGAAACAGTGTATAATTAATAGCACTTGTTATCCTATCAGACGCGGCTTTTTCTCGTGTGAAGGTAAATGATGAGGATCATGTAGCTGTGTTGTGCTCGATTCATTGGTCGCAATGGGTTAACTGCTGAAATCCAATTTTTTCCTTTTGCGTGTTTCATATTCCATTCCATTTTATCTGAAGGCATCAAACATCATTTGTTTTTCTCTGTTTGTTAGTGGTTAAATTATTTTCACATGGGGTAAATTATCCTTAAATTGTCCCATGGCGTTGATTAGCTTTAAACTTGTAGGCAGTGGTAAATAAAGACTATAATCAAATGTATTGCTGGTTCCAGGACTGTGGATGGGTAAGCCAAAGCTCTTACTGCTCAATTTCCCTAACACCGCTCCCCTACAGGGCCTTGTTGATGAAAATTTTTGGGGTTGTTCACACTTTTGTACTGCGGCGCCTACAGTACTTTGAGTCCCGAGGTTGTCCCTCCTCAAGGCAACAAAAACAAGAGGAGTGTATTTTGTTTTTTAATTTAATTTTGTATCCTTAAAAACATACCCTTTTGGGGGTGTTTTGTGACACTTCTCTTTCTGCAGGGGAATTTGTTTCACATCCGAAAAATCTCTCAATCTAAGATTCCCCCCTTTGATGCATGTTTTGGGCAGAAAAGCTATTGCTTTTGAAATCTTTTCACGTGTCTAGGCCATTGGTTTTACACGAGTTTTCCTGTATTTAAACTAAACCTCACAAAAAACTGAACTTTATGTTCCCCACGTTAAAACAACCCCCCCCTGCTATCTTCTGTGTGGTGTGGCACCCCCCATTTCCCCTAGGCGGGGCCGCTGTCTGGGGGTTATCTAGATCGGATTGTCCTTCACCCCATTATCCAATCCTTGCCCGATCCTGTCACCTGACCTCAAGAACATCTCAAAATTTTCCTTTTCTCACTGGGGAAACAGCCAAACTCTCATTGTGCTCTATTTTTCTCGTTTTTGATACTGAACCCTGCTTTTCGGTCTCCCTCCTGTAAACTCCCCTCTCCAATCTGTCCTGATGCACGCCGGCTTGTCGTTCTTTCCAGCCCTATATGATGCCCCTCCCTGTGTCAGTCACGCCTGGTACCTATTCAGTTCGGGAAAAAACATAAAATAATCATCTCAAACCCATAAAGTTCCACGTGGGTGCACCCCCCTACATCTCCCCCCTCTTTGTTACCCCCCTCTCCACTCTCTCCCCTTGCTATGACTAAGATTACACACCCCCACCCTCCCCGGACCTCCCTGCTGTCTCCCAAAATTTTGCAAGTTTGCCCCCTTCTCTGGAACAGTTTTCCCCCTGTGTCGGACATCACAAACCCTCCAGTTTTAAGGGGCTCTGAAAACCCATTTTCTTGACAAGCCTCCAAGTCCAAATGTTAAACCCCCAATTCTGTCCCAATTGTCACTTCTCAAAATTTGGCACCCCAGGCATTATCTGTAATAGATGTATGGTTGGGGTGGAGGTTCTCATTTTTTTGTATAACTACCCCTTTTTTTGTACATGGGGACCTTGTAAACCAAGCATTGTCCCCCTTTTTTTCACCCCTAACCCCAATAGATTGTAAGCTCTTTCGAGCAGGGCCTCTCACACCTTGTGTCTCATTCTGTCAGTGTTTTTTATAATGTAATGTCTGGTTTGTCTGTGCTTATACCCTCTATATTGTAAAGTGCTGCGGAATATGTTGGCGCTATATAAATAAAGATTATTATTATTATTATTGCTTACACTCCAAGCAGATTTCTCCGAACAACATGTGCCCCACAACACACACACTTTTGGCACCAAATGCTGTCTCTTCTATAAGCGCCTTTACCTCCCCTCCTCCCTAATAACGCACCGCTCTTACCATCCTGTCTGCGATGGCGTTTTTGTACAATTGCGCTTGTTGTCTGATACCCTCCCCTCCTGTAAGCTGGCAAGAGACAGAAGTTTTTTCACCATTGTTTTTCTGGGCAAAACAACCTATCTAGATCTGCAATACCAAAAACCCCCGAACACATTTCCACACTCAGCATATTTCTACATTTTTTTCAGATGTGTAGGTAAAATGTTAGGGCTAAAAGTTACATTATTGTGAAGAGGTCTTAGGCCTCGTTCATACGGCTTATTTGTCCGCGGATTGGCGTCGTACTCCGCGCCGGATTTGCGCTGCAGTACGGCGCCAATTTGTCGGTAAATTTCGGGGAATCCACAGTTCTCATAGAGAACAGTGGATTTCCCTCGCTCCTCCCCGCCCGCGAATCCGCCGGGGGGGGGAGAAAAGTGACATGCAACATTATTTACGGTGCGGACGCGCCGTAGATAATGCATTGTCTATGGGGCCGGAGGCTGCTCCCCCGCAGCGCTCCGCCCGCCCTTATTCACGCCGGAATTGCGGGGCGCAATCCGGCTCGCAAAACCAGGTGAAAATAAGCCCTTGTGAACCGGGGCCTTGGCTATGTTCAAACGGTTAAATATGGGCTGTATTTCGGTCCGTATTACGCTTCGAAGTGCGCAAATTACGGGTGAAACGTCCAGTAAATTTCGGTAATCCACGTTCTCATAGAAACTATGGATTACGTCTCCTCTCCCCGCTCGGCGAATCCGCAGGGCGGGGAGTAAGTGACATGTGAATTACTAGCGCGTATTACGGCATGGCCAAGCGGAGTGCCGACCACCGCTGCTCCCCGCTCCGCCCCGCCCCGTCCACACGGCGTATTTGCGGGGCATAATTACGTCCCGCAGTTAAGCCGTGTGAACATAGCCTTACTGTAGGTTTTTTTTTTACTGTTTTTTTTTTTTTTTTTCTTAAACCACCGCATGCCCTCCACAATAACGTACATTTTTCTTCTTACTGACTTCTCATATCAATGCACATGAAAATTTACATAAAGTGACATCTTGTCATTGTGTCTGGCAGAGTGTGTTATTTGTGTGTTATATGGGTGGGTGGAGCAGAGTGCATTAAGTGTGTTATATGGGTGGAGGGAGTGAATCTAGCATTGCCCAGATCCTTCACATCCGAGCTGTCCCTGGTAGCAGCCGTCACTTTCTCTTTGCCTGCCTGCACACTGTTTGCTGACTTCCCTCTGAACTGTGTCAATCACAGCACAGGGGGTGTGTCCCGCATGGTGGCATGTCCAGGAGGTTGAACTAAATATCAGGCAGCCAATCCCAGCGAAGGAGATGTGGCCCGACCCCTGGCTGCAGTTTTAGGTGTAGAACACACAGATTAGCTCATAGCCGCTATTCTAAATGATTTAGGTAATACAAACCAATTGGAAACATGCTTATTTTTTACTGTCCCAATCATTACAGATATGATCTTTGTAGAGAGAAAACCCCTTTAACCTTTTTAATCATTTATAAATAAAATATCATTTTTAATGCTGCTGGTGCTGGCTGACATTACCTATTGGACTTTGTTTGCCCGTGGCCTTCAGGAGCAGCCGTGTACCCTCACTCCAACATCTCAAGCGAGCTGACCAAACTTTGGTTGTTGTTCACTTGGTTGGCTGTTGTGAAGGGGTTTCTCTTAATCATGGAAATTATTCTGCGATCATCCACCGCTGTTGTCTTTCATGGGCGTCCAGGTCTTTTTGTATTGATGAGTTCACCAGTTCGTTCGTTCGTTCGTCCTTCACTTCCCATGAAACAGTGTTTGTGTCAATTGTCCAATTACTTCTAGTCCCTTTAAAAACAGGGTGGCACATGTTAAGGAGCTGAAATTTATAAGCCCTTCCTCCAATTTTAAGGTGGATACCCTCAAATGAAAGTTGAAAGTCTGGACTTTATGTCCATTATATACCGAATAAGCCGAGCCACCTACTTTTGCCACAAAAAACGGGAAAACTTATCGACTCGAGTATAAGCCTAGAGTGGAAAATGCAGCGGCTACTGGTAAATATCAAAAATAAAAATAGATGCCAATAAAATTACATAGGCAGTTTAATGTCCCCCATAGGCAGGTATAGGCAGTTTAATATCCCCCATAGGTATGTAGAGGCAGGTATATGTCCTACATAAGCAGGGTATAGGCAGGTATATGTCCGTATAGGCAGGTATATGTCCGTATAGGCAGGTATATGTCCGTATAGGCAGGTATATGTCCGTATAGGCAGGTATATGTCTGTATAGGCAGGTATAGGCGGCATATGTTCCCATTTGGGGGGGGGGGTTTAGGAAAATAATGTTCTATAGGGGGTGATTTATGTCCTTGTAGGCCCGGGGAAAAGGCGGTTTTAAAAATCCTTAAGGGCCTTATAGGGCGGTTTATAATAATAATTTAATTTTTTATTTTTTAGCGCCCCAAAAAATATTCCCCAGCCCCTTTTTCAATTTTAAAAAGGGGGTAGGTACAGAAAAATTTTCCAAAATTTAAAAATGAAAGGCTACTTTCAGATGAGAAAAAGGGGTTTTTTGAGGGCCCTGTCCAAGAGCTTTACAATCTATTAGGGTGTAGGGTGAGAAGAAGGGTAAGAAGGGGCTTTGGGTTTTCAATTTGGGCCAGCCAAAAGTGACATTAAAATGGGGTGGTTTTTTGTAGAATTTGGATGAAACCTGCCCCTGAATTTTCTTCTTTAAAAATTTTTGTGCTGGGAAATTTTAGAGGTTGGGAAAAAAAAACTGGGGGGTGTTAGGGGCCCGGGGGGGGGGAGGTTTTGCAAATTTGGGATTTTTTGGTAGGCCAGGGTGAGAAAATAAAGTTTCAGAGAACCCCTTTAAAAATATGAGCGTTGTTGAGTGTTTCCTGGGTCGCTGTGGTTAAGTATGTTTTCCCGTTTAAACCTTTGGGGCCGCCGTGAAAAAAACTTGGAGGCTGGATGGGAGGTTCGGATGACTAAGAAGGGAGTTTTAAGATTTATTTTTCCGAGCGGAGGAGGGGGGTTAGGGTGGTAGACAGAGATGAGGGGAGGAGATGTAGGGGTTTTTGCAGCGTTTTGGAGAGTTTATGGGGGGAAATGGTGAGTTTTTTTTTTATTCCCTTCTGATTTGGGGAATCGGTCGCAGTGACTGAAACCCCGGGTAAAGGATTTAGGGATAGCGACTGGAGGAAAGACCATGCCTGGCTGCTGTAATTTTAGGGGCCCGATTGGAGAGGGGGAGTTTGCAGAGGGGAGACTATAAGCAGGGAATTACAGTTTTCCAGACGAGAAAGAATAAGAGCTTAATGAGAGTTTAGTTGTTTCCCAGTGAAAAGGGGGATTTTGGAGATTTTCCTGGGGCAGGTGAAGGAAGGGCAAGGGTTGGTTATGGGGTGAAGGGATCGTCAAGTAAAACCCCAAAGACAGGGGGGCTGCTGCCTAGGAGTTAGGGGTGGGTACCACATACTAAAACAGAAATAGGGGTGGGGCAGTTGGATGGTGGAATACAAGAAGTTAAATTTTAGTAGGTTTATTTTAAAGATAGAGGAAAGACTGTGTCGAGACGAGGACAGACGTCATGGTTTTTGTAGGAGGTAGGACTGATGTACGGGGGAAGTGTTAATTGAGTGTCATCAGCTGGGATGTACTGGAAGCCAAAATTTCGATGGTTTGTCCAATTGGTGCGTGTAGTTTTTGGGAGAGGACCTTTTAACGATCCCTGAGGAACCCAACAGCAAGAGGGGAGGAGAGGAGATAGAACCAGAAAAATGAGACATGAAGGAGCGGTCGAGAGGTAGGAGGAACCAAAGAAGGGGCGGTGTCTGGGGCCTGGTGCGGCATGCTGAGGAGAAGGGGGTGATCCAGTGTAAATGCTGAGGAGTAGTGCCCTGAGATTTGCCGTCAGGAGTCATTGGAGCTTTGTTAGAGAGTTTTTTTGGGGTGTAGGGTGCGGAAACTGTTTTTTTAGGTCAAGAAGGAGTTGTAGAGAGATAGCGGTTTTGGCGGAGTAGACCAAAAGGGTTTAAGGGTTTTGGGGATGAAGGGCAGGTTGAGACTGGTCGGTGGGCCCGAAGGATTGGTCCAGAGTGGGCTTTTTCAGTAAAGGAGTTATAAAAGGTGTTTAAAGGAGATGGAAAATCCCCGTGGGGGGGAGAAGTTTTAAGATTGCATAAAGGGGAGAGGACAGTGGACAAAT
>JAODAL010021905.1:0-65954 GCA_025379985.1 Phyllomedusa bahiana
AAATGCTGGACAAAACGAACCCGTAAAGAGCCACACTGCCCCCTAGCTATCTGGGAAAGATAAAAGGTGCATCTGATGCTTAGCGAGCTCACATACCCCACCACTGGGGGGAACAATTAGACTGTACTTAAATTGATCCCTGTTACATATTTTTTGTCGGGGAAAAAAAAAGACTACTCCATCCAGTTCAGCCATTTTTTTAAAGTGTTTAAAGTGTTAAAGGTTGATCCGGGGAAAGGCAAAAACCCCATGAGGTAAACCCTTTTGGCCTCATGTTAGGGAAAAAAAAATTCCTTCCTGCCAATCTGGCAATCGGAAAAAAACCCCTGGATCAACGACCCCCCTCTAGAATCCGGTCACTAAAAATTGTTTATTAATCTGGAAATGTATCGAGCCCCTTTTTTCGGAATCCAGTCACTATAACTTGTTATTTCATTAAAATATACCAGCCCCTTCTTCGGAATCCTAGTCCTAAAACTTGTTATGTTATCCTCTCCAGAAATGCATCCAAGCCCCCTTTGAACTTACGCTGCCCCCCCATTTAGGTGCAGCCCGCCCTCATAGGTCTGTAGCCAAGACAGAAGTCAGCCCCGTTTTTCCCCAAAAACCCAAATCCCTCTTTCGTACACCCTTTTGAGCCCTTATTCACCCTCTAAACCCCCCTCTGCCTCTTTGGTGTGGCCTTGGAACAGTAATATTTTTTGAAATATTACTTGGAGGGCCTTCCCTTAGCTTTTTGCCTAAGTCCTGAAATCATTTTTTAAAGGGCATCCCCCCACCTCTAACTTTGTCTTTGGTGCCCCAATTTGGACCATGACAGTGGATTTACCCGCCCCACCCAGCAAACTGTCACCCGATCCGCGATATTCGAACCGGGCCCCCGGTAAACAACACACTGTTCGGCGATCCCCGGGCTTTGTGCAGATTGCCCGTCCCTTTTCCCTAATAAGGGTCCCCCAAATACGCACCTGACTAGCCCGACCTGCACTCCTATTCCCCATCTTAATGGAGCAGGGCAGGGGTAGTTCTTGCTGCAGCAACGTATTTCGAGCCGCATCCCCCCATCCGCCCAAACTTGTAAATTTGTTGGGGGTTTGCCAGTTTGGACTAGCCTCCCTAACAACCCTTTCCCCCTACCCTTCTTTCTAACTTTACCCCCTAGCTGCCTCTGTTTCCCGACCTCCATGCTACCCCCCTCCCCCGTATCTACTCCTGCGAGTGATTTTCTCATTGGGGCAGTAAATCGCTTCCAAGTTTGGGAATGGATCTCAGTGTCGCCACCTGTCTTTTAGATCCAGGATTCCCGGGGTTCTAAAGTGCGTGTGCACCATTTGACAGCAGTAGCCCCCTCGAATGTTGCCAAAGGGTGGCATACATTGCACGGTTGTGCACTGGACAGCATTGCCTAAAAACTAGGGGGGTTGTTACCAAAAAAAAAAAAAAAAAGAAATACAGAAACAAATACAGAAACACTTTAAAGGGCACTCACCAATAATGTTGTTATAGCATATCCCAATGCAAACACAAAAACGTATCAGCAGCACTTTACAAAAGCAGCATTCAAACAATGAATATATGAATTATTTCAGAATGCATTTGTGCTACTTTTTGGGTTTCTACCCATCCACCAATGACAAGGTGACCCCCATTTCAGAACCTTCACTATAACTTTCTCACCTGGCTTGATGCCTTCTTAGGCCTCCATTTTTTAGGGCATGAATGTCCCAGCTACACTCTGCTCTGATTAAAAATAGTCTATGTGAATGGGTTTAGTGCACAATCAAAATGAGGGAGCCCGTCCCCTCCCAAAAAAATCCAATCTAAAACGCCCCGAGCATAAATGCATTTTACTACTTTTTGGGAACATAGAAATTTGAATTTCTTAGCGCGTTTTTGATGAAAACTATAAAGGGGCCATCCACCAACTACAACGACAAGGTGATTTTTAGTCCCTTTCCCTAAAAAAAGGGAGACTTTAAAGACCCCCAAATGAGGGAGGGAAAGGTATAGGGGTAGGTCCCCATTTGGGTTTGGAAAGGGCCTTTTGGGCGGTTTGGTGGAAAAAAGCCCTTTATAGTTTTTTTCAAAAAGTGCGCTAAAGAACCTCAAAAATTTACAAAATAACCAAAAAGTAGCAAAAAATTTCTTTTTTAAAATAAATCCCAATAAAAATTTTTTACTGCTCTTTTGAACTGCTGCTGATTATGTTTTTTGGGTGGCAAAATCCCAGTGACATGCCCAATCATTTTAGTAGTTATTCCCCCGACTGAGGGACGGGGGGGGATATTTGCCTTTTTTTTCCTCCCTGGGGGGGGGGGGTCTTGACCATCCACAGCGCAGGGGTTGCAACAAATTTATTCCAAAATTTAATTTTTCCCCCTGACACCCCAGGGCCAAAATGTATGAAAATTTTTCTAGGTCAAAAACTTTTCCCTTTTGGTTTTCCCTAGAACCCAAAACCAATTTTTTCCCGAGCACTGTATAAATGGAAAAGGGGGGGTCTTTTAATTGTTGGGTATGGGCAAAAAAAATTTAAGGTTTTAAAACCTAGACAGGTTTTTTATACACGTGGGGCCCCAAAATTTTTTTTAAAAGGGGTTTAATAACTTGTGTGTATAAAAGTTCCTATTGTTTAATAAATAAAAGAATCCTAAGGTTTACAGTTATTTAAAAAAAACCAAAACCCAAATAAATATTGAAGGGGCCGGGATTATCTTTTAAATAAGGGGGGCCCCCTGCCCGTTTGGGGTAAGGAAGCAGTTTTTAATTGGGGCCCGCAACAGTGTTTAGACAGATTATAAATTTAAATCAAAAAAAAAAAAAACATCTTTCAAAGAAATTTTAGGGGCCCCAATGTTTTTCAGCAGAACATTGCTCAGAGCATCACACAGTCTTCGATAGCTTGCCTTCTTCTCATAGGGCATCCAAGTTTCCAAAACTCCCATTTTATTAGCTCCCCCCCATGCAACTAGGTCCAAACCATATGGAGAAAAGGGAAAAATGATTTATTCAGGCCAGGCCCTTAAATTTTTTTTGCCTGTGGTTTTAGTTTGAAGCGATTGCTTTTTTGTAGCACCAGGGGGAAAATGAGAAGCCGGGGCCCCAAAATCAAACTTTTGGGTGGGGCCCCCCCCCCCCCCCCTGACCACGGGCCCTGTACCCGGAAAATGCTTTTTTGATAAGGGAAAATACAAGGGGCAAAAAACCCCCACCATACATCTCACCATATTTTTGGGTACCAAAACAAATCCACTATCCCAAAAACCCAAACCATTACCAATAACGCTATTCATAAGGACCTGATTATACCCCCAGAACACGACCCCAAATTACCACCACCCTAGTGACTGAATAAAAACCCCCACACTATTAAATTAACCGTACACAAAGACCCTTTCTGTCTAATAATAAAAAATAATAAAGTGACCCTAAAGTGGGAATACCATTTTACACCCGGCTCTGCAAAACGGGATAAAACCACCATAAAAAGTGACCCTATAGTGGGAGGGCCCCATGTACCAGGGTCTGCAACTGTTTTTATTAGCCCCCTACAGTGACCATATAATGGTAGCCAAACCCAAAGTACCCCCGGCTTTGCAGACTGTATATTACCTTTCCCTCCCGTGGGCCATTTTAAAATGGTTTGACAGCAGTGGGAAAAACAGGCTTGCAGGGTGTATAAAACCACCATACAGTGACCAAATAGTTGGGAGACAGCATGTACACAGGGGTCTGCAGACGTATTTTAACCACCATACAGGGGACCAAAATAGTGGAAACAGCAGTGTACACGGCCTTTTTGGCCGACTGGGAATTTCCTCCATACAGTGGGCCATAAAAGGGTTGACACCAGTGACACAGGCTCTGGGGACTGGGATTAAAAAAACCTACAGTGACCATAAGTGGAGACAGCAGTGTTCAAAGCCCGTGCAGAATATAATTTTATTTTTTAGTTTAAATTTTCATCTTTTGACTCACAGGGAAAGTTTCTCTGACCAAGGGCGTTGACCCTTTTTCTTTAAAAGGTTTTGCAAACCGGTCAGATCGCCCCCTCATGATGATATCTCCCGAACCCCTTTGTCCCTGCAGATTTAGACACAAATAACTTGAATCCGACTTTTCCAGCACCCCCCCCCTGGCTATTTTTGGGCCATTTAGGGGAGGGGAGTGCTTGATGGAATATGGGGCCCCAAATTTTGGGAAGGGTTTTTGGGAGCCAATAGAGGCCCAAAATAGGGAGGCAGGGTTTTAGGTAGCAAAAGGGGGCCATACAGGTAGACAGGGGTTAGGGGGGGGCTATAGGGGCCATTTAGGTAGGGTTTTAGGTAGCTTTAAAGGGGCCCCAAAATAAGTAGACCCGGGAGGGGTTTTGGGGGTATACAGGCAGGCTTGTGGGGGTTACGGCAAAGGCATATAGGGGGGAAAAGGCAGGGATATGGGGGGTTTACAGGCATGGATATGGGGGCTGGGATAGGCCCGGCAGGCATATAGGGGGCCCGTAAAGGCAGGGGAGGCATATATGGGGGCCGTAAAGGCCCAAAAGGCCCTATTTGGGGGCTGGGAAACAGGGAGGGCCCGATAGGGGGTGGTTTTGGAAACAAGCAGGGAAGGGTTGGGGGCCCGTATAGGGAGGCAAAACAGGCGATAGGGGGGTGTAAAGGAGGGAAGCGGCAGATAGGGGGCTGTATTGGCAGGCAGCCCTATGGGGGGGTGTAAAAGGCAGCAAAAAAGGGGGCTGTATAGGCAGGATATAGGGGGGTTTTATAGGCAGGCAGGCAAAATGGGGGGCTATTAGGCAGGAAAGGGAAATTTGGGGGGTAAAAGGCAGGGGTTTTGGGGGGTATAGGCAGGCTATTTGGGGGGTATAGGCAGGCATTGGGGGCTATAGGCAGGCAAAATTTGGGGGGTATGGGTAGGCATTTTGGGGGGTATAGGTAGGGATTTTGGGGGGCTTAAAAGGCAGGCTTTTGGGGGCTATAAGGTAGGCATATGGTGGGCTTTTAAAAGGGCATATGGGGGGGTATAGGGAGGGCAGGGGGTATAGGGAGGGATTGGGGGGCTATAGGGAGGAAATGGGGGGGTATAGGGAGGGATATGGGGGGGTAAAAGGGGGAAAAGGGGGCTATAGGCAGGCATATGGGGGGTTTTAGGCCCGGCATAGGGGGGTTTTATAGGCCCGGATAAAAGGGGGGGAAAAGGCAGGCAGGCATGGGGGCTATAAAGGGGGCATATGGGGGCTAAAAGGCCCGGGAAAATGGGGGTTTGGGTGCAGGCATTTTGGGGGGCCCAAGGCAGGCTTTTGGGGGCTTTAAAAAGGAAAGGGGGATTTTAGGGGGGGGTGTAAAAGGCAGGCCCGGGATATGGGGGCTGAATTTTGGCAAGCAGGAATTTTTGGGGGGTTTTATAGGGGAGGCCGGGCTATGGGGGGTTTTAAAACAGGAAATGGGGGGAAAGGCAAAGGGATTTTGGGGGGTATAGGGAGGGCCCTATGGGGGCTATAAAAAGGCATTAAAGGGGGGGTAAAGGAAGGATATTGGGGGGTGATAGGCCCGGAGGCAAAATAGGGGGGTGGGATGGGGAGGCAGGCATATGGGGGCTTTAAAAAGGGAGGCCCTATGGGGGGAAAAGGCAGAGGATATGGGGGGTATAGGCGGCAAAAAGGGGGGGGGAAAGGCAGGCATAAAGGGGGGGGGTAAAAAGGGGAGGCAAAGGGGAAATGGGGGTATAAAGGGAGGCATATGGGGGGGGTTTTAGGGGGGCATATGGGGGAGGTAAAAAAGGGAAAACCCCCCTTTAAAATCGGGGCCCAAAAGCCCCCGGGTGCCGGGCCGGGGTTTTGCTCCGCTCCCCCGACCCCCCCCGCCCCCCCCCCCCCCCCCCCCCCCCCCCCCCCCCCCCCCCCCCCCCCCCCCCCCCCCCCCCCCCCCAGGCCCCCCCCAGCCCCCCCCCCCCCCGCCCCCCCCCCCCCCCCCCCCCCCCCCCCCCCCCCCCCCCCCCCGCCCCCTCCCCCCCCCCCCCCCCCCCCCCCCCCCCCCCCCCCCCCCCCCCCCCCCCCCCGCCCCCCCCCCCCCCCCCCCCCCCCCCCCCCCCCCCCCAGCGCAGGCGGCGCGGGGATGTGGGGTCACCCCGCGGGGGGGCCCACGGCCCCAGAGGGCCCCGGGAGGGGGAAAAATAAACCGAGCGGGGGATCGGCGCTCCCCCCTTGCACTTTCCGAAAAGCGCTCCTTTTGGGAAAGCCGGGGCCCCGGGGGGCCCCCGGCCCTTCAGAGGGGTATTTCGCTTTGGGCCCCCCCAGCTCCCCCCCCCCGCCCCCAGTGAAATGTTAAATTTTCACTGGGCCCGGGGGGCCCCGGGGGCGGCTTTACCGGGGTAGCGGGCCCCGGTTTGCAGCTGCCCCCGGGGCCCCCCTAACGCCCGGGGGGCCCCGGGAGCAAAAAGCTAACCCCCCGCCCACCAAACCCCCGGGGTTTTTTATTCCGGGCCCTGGTGGACTTTTTTATGATGGACAAGGGTCTGCATGGGTACACTGAACATTGAGCCCCATGTACAGTAAGCTCCAAGGCCCTGTATGTTCCAACACTTTTTATCATAGCCAGCATTAACTTTTTTGCAACCCTTTTGCTACAGTAGCTCTTTTTTTGGGTATAAAAAGAAAATTTTAAACCCTATGGTCCCCGTTCTTTTCACCCCCCAGCACGGGTTAGTCTTAAAACACCTTAAATTTCTTTTTGCCCAGATCACCAAGTATACTAAACATTGCATCCCACAAGATCTGTCACTTTGGAGATGCTCTGACCCGGTCTTCTAGCAGCAAAAACATTGGGCGACATGTATGAATGGGGCCCCGTTCATACATTTTTAGGTGGAGCACACTAGAACTGTAGCGAAGCTACATACTGTAATAATAGATTCGCTACGGCATTTCTAGGTGCATTACAGCTGGAACAGGTAAACCACTTTCAAAGCGGTATACCTGATCCCGAACTGTCGCTCCTGCGCTAGAATGTGCCTGACTTATGACCTGCTGTAGAGCGGGTTCATAAATCAGGCGTATTCTATGCACTTATTATGTTCACACGCCAAATGTTATGCATGTTGTCCATTATGCCTGCCTCTTTTCCTGTTTCAAACACATTATCATTGAATCCCACCTCTTGAAAAATTATTGTTATGATATTGCTTGCTGTGAATTGATTACTTTTTAATCTTTATCTGATGATTGACAGATCAAACAAAATTCTATTACTTGGCATCTTACACTGTAATTTCTGTAATTGATGGTTTGGTTTAACTCCAGTCATATTTACCAAAGCTAATGAAAGAAAACCGTGTGAAGTCATTTTTATAGAAAAGGGGGCAGGACAAAATCTAGACTGTTTTGAGCAGTAGTAGGGGCAGACTATACTTTTACAATAACCTTTCTATATCCATAAAGGTTTTGCTACATAGCCACTTATGGTTGTAGAAAACATACTTATAGCAATAAAGGTAAAGAGGAATGTTTATTATGGAGGAATGTGTCATTACGCAATAACCATGTGCAACATCAAAAAAACTTTCCTTATAGAATAAAGAGCCTTGCAGTGGACACATAACGTCTGGATAAAGTAACCTAAAGGTATAGAGTATCTACAGTAGAAGAAGTTATACATGCTAATAAAAATTACCAATTGCTTTTAAACGTGTAGCAGAATAGAGGGCCCCAACCTGATAATATTTTGAAAGAAACGATGCTCCATTTACAGGAATTGCAACAGAATTGAAATAAAGTCCAAACTGATTAATTAGAATTTATCTTAATTTAATTTATGAAGTCTGTAGAAATCTTAGTATTTTACAGAATAGATGTACAGCTAAAAAGAAACCACAAGTAGGTTACTTAAAGGGGTTTTACCATGAAGTACAATTGACGGGGGAAGCATGCAAATTAAATAATAAACATTTTCACCATTCTGTTTCAGCTGCTGCCTTAGTGATCCACAGTGTACAACTCATCTCTAGGGGAGACGACCAGTGATGAGAGCTCCTCAGTCCTGGCCGCACATGCTCAGACATCACCTCTCCTTTCAGTCATGTCAGTGTTTTCCCTGCCTAGTAATCACACACACTCACTGCTGAGCGAGTGTTCAACCAGAGGTTCTGTCATTCTACTCCCATCCTCTGAACTCCTTAGTAATTAGTCAAACAGTGCAAATACCTAAAAAGAAACCTCAATCAGGTATGTACACTGAGAAAAAGAAATATCCACATGTTTGGTTCCTACATGGATCTGAAACTAAACAATTTAAGTTGCTCAGCACTTAAATTGCTGGGTATAAAAATCATAACATTTCCAATACGTATATACCCGCACATGATTATATAGAAAAAGTAACAATTTTATTCTCAAATTTTATGACGATTCCACATGAGCGACCAATCAAATCCACATAAACATTTTCGGTCCTAACAAGACCTTAATCAGATGTGTCGCTGTAAACATAACAACACAAAACCACATTAAGTTACGACATATCTAAATATAACATCAGTCAACAGACAAATCATATATACCGATATAACCATAGTGTTACATATAATCCACATAAATGACACGCATGAGAGGTACATGCAGAAATCAAAACCACCACAAACAAAATCATACCTTTCCTTATGATGTAACAATTAAACAGGCACCTAAAAAGACCATAAAAAGGTACCATTCTTATAAATAAGATAGTAATATTGCCCAAGTACATTCTACTAATATATATCTCTCTATATGAGCACATAACTAGACTAAGATCTAAAAAAAATATCAGGGATTCCTTGGTAAGGGCAGATATTGGCCCTTTAAGATCTTTGACAACACAACGTACATTGAGTAATCCTAGGAGAGGGACTCATGCTTGTTTGCATTGCACACATTGCGCCAATATTATTAAGGGTGAGTTTGTACAACATCCTCATACGAGTAAGCAAATTCCAGTGAAAGGTTTTTTCACTTGTGATTCATCTGATGGGGTTTATCTTCTGAAGTGCCCTTGTGGCCTTGTATATGTGGGCGAAACAATGCAAAGGGCTAAGGATAGGATCGCTTGCCACAAATCCACCATACGGTGCCAGCTCTTTAAGAACTCTTGGGTGTATGCCATCAGGGCCTGGAGCCTTGTTCACATTTAACTTGACTTTGACTTTTTCTACACTGAGCCAAATAATTTTAGCAGATGATGTATTAACAGTACTGGCACCACCTACATTTGCACTTGGCCCACCCCCATCAACTACTTTCTCATTGATAGTATATACTGAGCTGAAGAACCTATTTAGTACCTCTGCCTTCTCCTGGTCCCCAGTGACCAGCGCCCCATCACAGGTTTTTAAGGGTCCTACTTGCTCTGATTTCGTATTTTTGTGTTGTTATGTTTACAGCGACACATCTGATGAAGGTCTTGTTAGGACCGAAAACATTTGTGGACTTGATTGATCGCTCATGTGGAATCGTCATAAAATTTGAAAATAAAATTGTTACTTTTTCTATATGATCGTGTGCGGGTATATACGTATTGGAAATGGATCTGAACCTGGCACCACTAGTTGGAAGGCAGAAGTGAAAACCACAAAAAACAGACCTCTGTTTGACTAGGGTGAGCATACTGTGAGGAAAGGCATGGGGATGTCAAGCCTGCTGGGTCACATGATATGCTTATCAAACAAATCATATACGCAGCTTTTTAAACACACTAAAAGCTGAAGCAGGTCAAACCAGACATGAAATGCCTTTGTGGTAAAGCCTATTTAAACCAGTTTTCTTACTAGGCTGTTTCACTGAGTCACAAGCAGTTTTACACTAACTCTGTCTCCTCAGGCTGTGGGTTGTTCTGTGACAGTGATTAGCATATTTAGCTTCTATGTAAATAGCTGAGCTGTAACACCTACAAGTGCAGGAGATATTATCTTCATTAAGCAAAAGGTAAAGGTACATGTGCTGTGTGAAGCGCTTATCTGTAAAAAGAAGCTAGTATAGAGAAATCTGTAAAGGTACTTAGTGATAGGAGAGTCTCCAATCCATTCCATTATAGAGGGGAGGCACAGTGGTGACCGCCAGTGGCATGTAATCACTTCCTTTAGAAATTGACTGAAATAATCTGAGGATTTTAAATAGAAATGTAACCTTAGGGATTTGCCATAGTTATGTTTAAAGGTTAAAGGTAGCCTGAACCATGGATGATGAACTGATTCCTGAATGTAGTTTAAATAAGAAGAATAAAAACCACACAGTGTCTTCTTTTGGAACGGCTTTAAGATTGTACTGTATTTTTCTCCTTTTCCGTATTGGGTGCTGAAGCTTTACTGGGCTCACAGACCAAGAGTAGCTTCTGCCTACATACTGCTGACAAGGTATTCTCAAGTGTTGGTCCTGCTTGACACCTGTCTACACGGGTGATATAAATGGCTGCTTTCTTTCTGGAAAACAAGGCATCTGGATGCTTTCCCTGGCATCAGCAGGATGCTCCGACATAGCATTTGTCAGCATTCATTTTCAGCGTCTGTTTAACATGCTGCCAACTTACCAAGGTCTTTCTGTTGAAGTCTTGTCTGGTTTTATTTTGTAACATCAGCAACAACTTATACTTTGCTTTTTTATCATAAACAAGGTCAGTAATTAAAATATACAGATCCTTGTGATAAATCACGAATAGCTTTAGCTCATTTTAAGTAACTCTAATTTCGGTAAACCCCATGTTTTAGGCTTGGGGAATAATATATGTGTGTTTATTAGTCACCCACATTGGCTTTGTGGTTTCAGAACTAACATTTATATTCTTAAAGGGTTCTTCTCACCATATTTTCAGACTCCCACTGTCTGATCAGACTGTGCGTGAGTCTATAGCAGTTATTGGAATATCAGCTCTGCTATTCATAGCTGAGACTGTAAGAGTGACATAAGTGCAAGAGGTTTGTAAACTGTAGTGCACAAGGCTACAGAGCTCTAAAGGGTAAGCGTTTGTTAGTAACTTAAACAAGCTCCTGTTTTACTGATAACACACAACAGAGAGTGAGATAACCATGGGCTGCTGGAGCAATGAGAACAGAGAGAGGTGGTCGGTAACTAGAGAAACATGTACACAAGCAGAAGATGAGATGTCTTCTATCTCTTAAAGCAAAATCAGAACAGTAGTGTATTTGATAATAGTCTTTATTTACCTTTCCCTACGTGTTTAACCCCATCCCGACATTGGATTTACCCATACGTCCTAGTGGAAAGTGACTTCACACAAATAGACATATGGATACGTCCTATATTGCAACATGGGACCAGCTGTATATTACAGCTCACCTTATAGTGCATCACCCACGGCAGGAGCTTACTCCGGGTGCGGGCAATTAACCCCTTAACTGCCGTGATCTATCACAATCTATATCACAATCGCGGCAGCTAAGCGAAAGACACAGGGAGGGGAGCTCCCTCTGTCCTCCATCGAAACGGCAAGATTGTGACTGCTGATGGCTTACATGACAGCCCCAGAAGTCTTTGATAGACTTCAAGGGTTGCCTGTAACATCATTATGCCTGCCTTTGTCTTCTGGGCATGGCCAGGCATAGTGATTGACAGTGGCAATGGAGATCAGTACGCAGTAATGATGTGTACTGTTCTCCATTGTATTAGTGATCTGAAGATCACTGATACAAGTGCCCTTTAGGGAAAAGTTAAAAGAAGTAAAAAAGTACAAACATTTTTTAAAAAGGTAAAACATAAACGCAAAAAATAAATTAAGAAACACACCGCCCTTTTCCCCTTTACAAACGTCAATCGCTCCACAAAAGATCAAAAATGAATGAAGTACGCATACTTGGTATCACTGCCTGCATAATAACATACCCTATAAATCTGTCATGCTATTTAGCCTGCACTGTGAACGATGTAAAAAAAAAAAAACAGTCACAGAATTGCGATTTTCATTCATACCTCAGCACATAAAATGGAATAAAAAGCGATTAAAAAGTCATATAAATGCCAAAGTAGTAATAAAAACGTCACTTCATACTGAAAAGAAACCCTTACATAGCTCTGTATCCGGAAAAATAAAAAAGTTATGGCTATCAGAAGACAGCGATGCATAAATATTGATTTACACAATTAAAACAAATGAAGCAAAAAAAAAAATGGTAGAACTGCGTTCTCCTCTTGCTCCCGTTTTCATGGACCAGTGCTAAAAAACTGTGGAACACCTGTGTACCCAAAGTGCACAATACACCCCTAGATGAGATTCATGAGGGGTATTGAATCCCAAATGGGGCAACTTCTGGAACGTTTCACCTGTTCTGGTACTTTGGAGGCTTTCCAAATGCGACATCGCACCCACCAAAATCCAATAGACAAATCGTGCTCCCTCCCTTGTACGTTCTGCCAAACAGCAGTTTACAACCACACGTAAGGTATAGTCAAACGTGGAAGAAATGGCGTAACAAATTTCGGGGTACTTTATTTCCAGAATTCCTTGTAAAAATGAAAGATTTTCAGATAAAATTGCGGATTTTTGGAATTTTGTTTTTCATTTTCACAACCACAGCCAATTTGTTAACGCTATAAAAAAAAATTGTGAAACACCTGTAGGGTCGATACTCACCACACCCTTGGATATATTCCTTAAAGGGTTTAGTTTCCAGTATGGGATTTGTATTAAGTTTTAGCACTTTAGGGTATCCCCAAACCTGTAATGGCGCCTAAACAAAATTGTAATGAAAATGATACCCCAAAGTCCAGTAGGTTCTCCTCCTTTTTTGAGGCTTGTGATTGAGCCAAATAGCAGTAGGGCCACATATGGGAGATCTCTAAAAATGGCAGAGTTAGGGGAATCGATGTAGAGTTTCCCTGGTCACATGTAATGTATTCCAGTGAATAATGGATAAAAATTGAAAATCTGCATAAAAGTGAAATTTTGAAATTATACCTCCACTTTGCTTCAATTTCTGTGAAATACCCAATGGGTTAATATTCCTAATGCTGTTTTGAATCCTTTAAGGGGTGTAGTTTATTAGATGGAGTCATGTATGGAGGTATTTATTATACAGGCCCCATAAAACTGCAAATCTTCTTGAAAACATGAAAAATTGCTACTAAATTTCTAAGCCCTCTAATGTCGTAAAAAACACATGCTAGTTATAAACTATTTTGTGTGGAATAACTATCTGCAGACATTTTTGAACTTTGAAAATGGCATACAAGGATTGTATGGACAAAAATTTCTTACTATCTTAAAGCACAATGGGCCACATGTATGAAAACTGTTTAGGTCTAAAACTCACTTTTTTGCCTATAGTAACCTAAACCTAAAACAGTCTCTGAATCACATGGATAGGTAAAAGTGTCAAAAAGTTATTCTCACATAAAGTAACACGTCAAATTTAAAAAAATGGGGCTATGTCCGGAGGGTCAAAACTAGCTGTTTCAGTAAGGGGTTAAAGCTAAGCAATGTGGTGAGAAAACCCCTTTAAGGCTATGTCTCACAGCACAGGTTTCTGATCGGATTTACGGCGTATTCAGTATTTAGAATCCGTTGAAAATCCAGCTGAACTTAGTACTATGTGGACCTCAATAGAAAATCCATGCTGTATCTTCACAGCACGGATTTTCTACTGAGCCGCCAGTCGTCCAGTGGAAGATATAACATGTTCTGTCTTCCGTCAGATTCTCAGATTCTGAGGTTGGATTCCGACTGTGTTTTATTGTGCAAAAACTGCATTGTGGTGAAGTTAAAGTACTATCAAATTTTCGACTGTATTTTAACTTTAGCTGTGTAGACACTGGCCAAGGTTATGTCTTAGTTTGAGCATTATGATCCAGAAATGATTTGATTTTTTTGCCATTTCCACATTCTGTAAGCTGAATTTTCGTTTTTTACCTTTCCATTGACATAGACTAGTATGCTCTTTTTTTTCGGAGGGGAGGGAGGTGGGCAATGATACAGTGAATGAAATAATTATTTGATCCCTTGCTGATTTTGTAACTTTGCCCACTGACATGAGCAGTCTATAATTTTAAGGGTAGGTTCATTTTAATGTTGAGAGATAGAATATCAAAAATAAAATCCAGAAAATCACATTGTACAAATTATATAAATTTATTTGCATTTTGCAGTGAGAAGTAAGTATTTGATCCCTCTGGCAAACTAGACTTAATACTTGGTGGCAAAACCCTTGTTGGCAAGCACAGCAGTCAGATGTTTTTTGTAGTTGATGATGAGGTTTGCGCACATGTCAGGAGGAATTTTGATCTACTCCACTTTGCAGATCATCTCTAAATCATCAAGATTTTGAGGCTGTCGCTTGGCAACTTGGAGCTTAAACTCCCTCCATAAGTTTTCTGTGGGATTAAGGTCTGGAGACTGGCTAGGCCACTCCATGACCTTAATGTGCTTCTTTTTGAGCCACTGCTTTGCTGCCTTGGCTGTATGTTTTGGGTCATTGTCTTGCTGGAAGGCCCAGCCATGATCCATTTTTAATGTCCTAGAGGCGGGAAGGAGGTTGTCAATCAGGAGTTTACGGTACGTGGCTCCATCCATTTTCCCATTGATGCAGTGAAGTAGTCCTGTGCCCTTAGCAGAGAAACACCCTCAAAACAGTGGGGATCGTGTTCTTTGGGTCATAGGCAGCATTTCTCTTCCTCCAAACACGGCGAGTTGAGTTAATGCCAAAGAGCTCAATTTTTGTCTCTCTGACCACAGCACCTTCTCCTAATCACTCATAGAATCATCCAGGTGTTCATTGGCAAACTCCAGATGGGCCTGCACATGTGCCTTCTTGAGCAGGGGGACCTTGTGGGCACTGCAGGATTTTAAACCATTGTGGCGTGATGTGTTACCAATGGTTTTCTTGGTGACTGTGGTCCCAGCTGCCTTGAGATCAGGGCTGTGGAGTAGGAGTCGGGGAGTCCGTGCCCATTTTGCAGGAGTCGGAGTCGTTAAAACAATGGACTGACTCCCAAAATATATAATAAGTTGGTCCAGTTAATTCGATGCAGTTACAAAAGCAAGAGTAATTGGGTCTTGCCAATGCTATTGCCCCCATATCTTCAGCCTCATCAGATGAGGAGTGTAATTGATGACATGGAGCAGGCAAAGCGTTACCGCTAAGATCCCGCTCCCATAGCAAACAGATTGACCATATTTCAGCAAAATTTTTCACTTGCTTTCAAAGAAGTAGAAGAGTTCAACTGTTCACCAAAACTAACTGTGCTGGAGTCAATTCCTTTATACCCTGAAATTGTTAGAGATGTGGACCCTGTTGTCACCAATTTGCCACCAACCCAAGATAGTGTAGAAAGGTCGTCATCTAGCCTGAAAATAATGAGATCAGATGTGATGTCGTCTATGAAGGATCTGACGGAGGTGATACTTTTCCCACTTACTGAAGCTTTTTGCATATTTACTATTTTTTTTTACATAGTTTATATTCTAAAGTTGTATCCAATAAATATATTTTACTACAGCTTTGAACGTGAGACTACCATCATTTTATAGACAATCTTCTTGGCTATCTCATACATAACTTTGACCTGCAACTGTTTAACATCTGCTTAGTTCTGCAGATTCTTGCCATGTAACTGCATTGTTACTGTTTTGCTCCTGGTGATGGAGCAAACTTTTTCTTCTTGTAAACTACAAATTACAATCTATTCTTACATTCCCTAATATCTCAGTGTGTTATTCCAAAGCGAAAGGTCACTGGTTCGAGCCACCATGAAGAAGATTTCCCAAGAAAAGAGAAACCGCATCATCCAGCTCATCGATAGCTTCTCTAGGCCACGAAAATTGCCACACTGCATCATGTGAGGCCATGACAGCTGGAAGAATATGAAATGAAGTCCATCCATCCATTCCAAAGCCAAGAGGTGGACATCCAGGCAAAATATCAGAGTCAACAAGTTGACTCATCACAAAGTCTATCAGTTCTAATGCAACAGACACAGCAGTGGAGGTGGCTCATATGCTTTATAAGAGTGAGATCACAGATGTCCATGCAAGCACCATGCGATGCGCATTACACTGTCTTGGAATGATGGCCCCAAAAAGGTGACGAAGCCTCTAATTCAGTCGCGTCATAAGAAGCGTTGGCTCGAGTTTGCAAACAAGTATGAAAAATGGAAGATTGGAAATGGATGACTTGGAGCGATGAGATGAAAGTCAATAGACCGGGCTCTGATGGGGGCAAATGGGTTTGGAAGAATAGATGGGAAAAGGAGGCTAATGGATTGAGAAATTGAAGAAACTGTCAAGTTTGGTGGAAGAAGCCTGATGATATGGGGATGTTTCACAGCCAAAGATGTTGGATTCATGACCAGGATCAATGTTGATCTCAATGCTGAGCTATATGTGGATATCCTACAACAGGAGTTACTTTATATACTCGAGTACTGTGGGTATGAAGAAGACGACCGTGTTCCAGCAGGACAACGACCTGAAGAATACATCAAGGTTGTAGAAGGAATGGTTCAATGACAGTGAAGTAGTGTTGCTGTAGTGGCCTTCACAGTCCCCAGACCTCAACTCAATTGAACAGTTGTGGGTAGACTTGAAGAAAAAGCTGTATTCGTACCTAAGTCCAGTATGCACCAACATTGGGAATGTGTAGAAGAAACCGGGGATCAGATTTTGGTCAAGACATGCTTGAATCTAATGGAGAGCAAGCCCAGAAGGATTCAGGCAGTATTGAAAGCTAAAGGTGTATTTACCAAATACTAACAAAATAATAAAAATTAACATTTTGATTTTTAGGAGCAAAACAGTAACAATGCAGTTACATGACAAGAATCTGCAGAACTAAGCAGATGCTAAATACTTGCAAGTCAAATTTATGTATAAGATAGGTAGGATGATTGTCTATAAAATGATGGTAGTCTCATGTACAAAGCTGTAGTGGATGGTAAGATATGGAGCCTAAAAGGTAAAAGTTGAAAACATTGTTACCATTTTGCTTGTCAGTGTATGTTCTACCTAAATAGCTTGATTTTTGTATCATAAGGTGATAAAAAGCCTGATGTTACCATTTTACCACAGTAAAATTATCACTTAAACAAGCGCCATGTATGAGGGAGTCAGGAGTCAGAGTCGAGAGTCGAAGCCAGGGAGATTGAGGAGTTGGAGCTTTGGCGTACCGACTCCACAGCCCTGCTCGAGCTCATTAACAATGTCCCCCTGTGTAGTTTTAGGCTGCTCTCTCATATTCCTCATGATCAAGGATACCCCACGAGGTGAAATTTTGTATTGTGCCCCAGATCGATGTTGATTGACAGTCATTTTGTATTTCTTCCATTTTCTTACTATTGCACCAACAGTTGTCCCTTCTCACCCAGCATCTTACTTATGGTTTTGTAGCCCATTCCAGCTTTGTGCAGGTCTAAGCTCTTTGGTCTTGCCCATGTTGTAGAGGTTAGAGTCTGACTGATTAATTGAGTCTGTAGAGGTGAGTATTTAAGACAGTTGTATTTAATGCAGGTAACGTGTTGATTAGGAGCATCTAACTCAGGCATCCTCAAACTGCGACCCTCCAGCTGTTGGGAAACTACAACTCCCATCATGCATTTATATCATCTATAACAGTGGGAATGATGGGAGTTGTAGTTTCCCAACAGCATGAGGGCCACAGTTTGAGGATGCCTGGTTTAACTGGTCTTAATGGTTGGTAGGTGATCAAATACTTCAGCAAAATGCATATAAATTTACATAATTTATACAATGTGATTTTCTGGATATTATTTTGTATATTCTATCTCTCAGTGTTGAAATGAACCTACCCTTAAAATTATAGACTGTTCATGTCTTTGTCAGTGGGCAAACTTACATAATCAGCAAAGGATCAAATAATTATGTCCTTCACTGTAGGTTTAGTAGCATCATTTTGCACTATATGTATTATAATGATATATTGCTTTTGTTTTTTTACAGTTTGAGCTTAGGACATTCAACTTGGTGGTAAAATTAATATGGTAAACTAATTTTGTTAATCATTGCAGTTATAGTCATTCCAAATTTATACTGTTTTTTTATGTTTTCCTGCTTTTACACTTTCTACAAGATAATTTGTTTTTGCATCCCAATGTTTTTTTTCCTGTTGATGGAGCTGTATAATAGTTTGCTCTTTGTACCTTTCATTGGTGCCATTTTGGGGGAAAATAAAACTTTTAAATTATTTTTTATTTCTGTTTATAGAAGGCTAGATGGATAAAAAACACTATTCTAGTGTTGTTTTTGGTTTTCATGACAGGATAAATAATGCTTTTATAATACAAGTCACAATGGATACAGTGTAATTTTTGATTTCTTTTATTATTTATGATTTTAGTAATAATAAAACATTGTGTAAAGAAAAAAGGGTTTAATTGTTTTATATCACATTTTAGTTTACTTTTCTAAGCACTTTCTTTTTTAAACTTCTTTTCTTTTCCTACTTGGATACTTAAGCATGTGATTGCTGACATAAAAGACCGCAAATCTTCTGTATTACACTTTGTTTTGTCAGTGCTTAAATGACAGGCAGCCTATTTGGCCCTGTCTGAAGCAACCCATCGGCACCACATGAATTCCTTACAGGGATGCTGTAGGGTTTACATGAGAAGCTGTTTTTTGTGTAATTTCCAAGTATAGAAAATACAGAAAAATAAATAAAACATTTAGCAAGTCTTTCCATAATCTCCTCCTTTGCTTGAATTCTGTCTCATATTACAGTTTAAGAATATATAAATATTCAAAGAAATATTTTGATTGTATGGTAGATCAGTCAAATTAGTTTCTGAAGGGAGGGGATTATGCTCTGCTTCAGTATGTCACAGTGCATGATGGCATTCATGGAGTCCCAAACAATGACACTCCCATCACCATGCTTAACTGTAGGCAAAACACCCTTGTCTTTGTACTCCTCATGTGGTTGCTGCAACACAGGCTTAACACCATCTGAACCAAATAATTTTCTCTTGGTCCACAAGTCATGGTACAGTCATCTATGTGCTTAGCCAGCTTGTCTTCTTCAAACTGCTTGCGGGCTTTCTTGTGCATCATCTTCCTTCTGGGACGACAGCCATACAGACCAATTTGATGCAGTGTGTGGCGTATTGTCTGAGCACTGACAGGCTGCACCTCCCCCCTACCTTTAACTTCTGCAGCAATGCTGGCAACATTCATACTATGCAAAAATGTAAAAAATGGTAGGAACAGCACAGGCGTCCACACTTGCACTCAATGTGCCAAAATAATGCAACAGACCATCCCTCTGGTGTGTCAGTCTTCACTCACCAACAATATGTTCCAGAAACAGAAGCCATGGACTTCGGCATCTTCTAATAAATAGCATCTTTCAGCCCAAATAATGTGGCCTTGAGAAAAGGCTGCTTGAGAAAGTCCACATTATTTGGGCTGAAACGTTGCACTTTATGTATGTTGCTGACTTGAATTTAAAGATGCTATTTATTAGAAGAAGGTGACGTCCATGGCTTCTGTTCAGGCAACATTCATACGTATATTTTGTAGAAATAATCTTTGGATATGACTCTTAGCACATGCACTCAACATCTTTGGTTGACCATGAGAAGGCCTGTTCTGAGTGGAACCTGTCTTGACCACCATGCTGCACAGTGTTAGGGTGTTGGCAATCTTCATATAGCCTAGGCCATCTTTATGTAGAACAACAATTCTTTTTTTCAGATCCTTAGACAGCTCTTTACCATGAGGTGTCATGTTGAACTTCCAGTGATCAGTATAAATAATGTGCTGAAACAGATGGGGATAAAAAATAGCTAGAGAAGCTCATTTCGTCCTTAGTTTAAAGGATGTAGGTAAGATTGGTGATACTCACCTGAGTACTAGAATGGTGCAACACATTCAAATCGCATAAGTATCACAACTGTAGTATAGATCCTGATATCCACTGGATTATCGAGACGCCAAAACACTCTTTAGGTAGTCGCAAGGGTCACTTGCACTCTAGGTATCCTTGGCCAACAGTAGTATAAAAACAAAACTGCTAATAAGCAGAATTGTAAAAGAGGTTAAAATAGCACTCAAAATAAAATAGTGCATAAGGAATAAAAAAAAACAGACACTAGGAACTTGTCCAAATAGTGTGTGTCTGTTTTATTTAGCACTAGTATTAAAAATATGGTCCACTTCCTCAGTTTCTACCAAAAAGAATGTGTGAATGACTGTGTGAGAATGATAACACCAAATTAACACACCTGTTCCCCATTTACACCTGAGACCTTGTAACACTAATGAGTCATGTGATACAATGGAGGGAAAATAGCAAATTGGGCACAATTTGTCCATTTTCACTTATGGGTGTACTCACTTTTGTTGCCAGTGGTTTAGACATTGATGACTGTGTGCTGAGTTATTTTGAGGGCACACCAAATTTACACTGTTAAACAAGCTGTAAACTGACTGCTTCACCTTGTATCAAAGTATCATATCTTCAGTGTTGTCCCATGAATAGATATAATACAACATTTACAAAAATGTGAGATACTGTAAGTTTTAAATCTCTGCTTTTTTTATCAGCCACAATCATATTCTCCTATTTATTTAGAGGGCTTATATGAGAAAATTTCCTTTAATATTTACCTATAAATTTAGTTTCATATTATTAGTAGTCTGTTTTTCAGCTGCTAATTTGAATTAATTATGCTTAGTATTGATTTTCTTCTTTAAATCTTGTAGAATTTTAGGTCACTCTGAATGAAGCAAGGAAGGCACTGTTCCACTGAGTTCCTCTTGACAAGAATTATACACTTTTGTGTCACATGTGTGTGATACATTTGTGTCATTTATTTCATGAACATCTTTTAGCCATCATTCAAGTTTTTTTTTATCGCCTAAACATAAAATGCTGAAATGGCTTTCTTTTCAACTCATTTTAATTGTGACTCCGTAATCTGTGTCCAGATGCTTTTATGCTGCAGTTATTGCAGAATGAATCTTGTCTGTTTATTGCATCAGAAAGCATTTGAAACGTCTGGCTAACTTTTCTGCAAAATTTACAATTTTAAGTTACTAATACAAGTTATATTTTTTTCCTTCTGCCCTATTAATGTGATGCAGAGATAAATCAGAAATTTTTACTGGAAAAGCCGTATTTACTTATTAGTATGCAAGCTTTATTTTTTCATATGAAATGATGCAGCGTTATGAACTAATCAGATTATAGATTCTCTCACTATTGTTGCTTGAGGATTAAGGACATACAGCACAGTGATAACAAGCCTCTTTGTAATATATATTTAATATACCTCACAGTTGCCTCTGTCTCTTACTGTTATAACAATTACATCTTTAGAAAAATAACCGTATGTGGACCCTCTGGAAACATCAGGCTCTGTTGGCAAACCTCCAGAGTAGCAAAAAGGAAAGTTGACGCATCGGGATGTTTATGGATCGCAAAGATTCACAATAGATGCTCTTCATAGGCAGAGACAGACTGGAAGAACTTCTGGTGGGCCCAAGTTCTGACATTACAACAAGGCACAAAAGGACCTATAAGGTTAAAAGTAACAAAAGTGGGCAGGAATGGGGCTGTGGGTAGGTAGTAGACTCACAGTGGAACCATCAACTAATTCTATTAAATTCAAAGGGAATTATACTGATGCTATCAATCTGATAAGAGTATTTTCACCATGCTGTTTCACAGAACCTGGTCTTCACAGCCAGTTTCAGGCTCCCACTTTCTTAGGTTAGACTGTGGGTGGTTCTACAGCAGTGACTGTCATATCATCTCTGCTATTCCTAGCTGAGCCTGTTAGACAGACATTGGTCATGGAGGGATCTTAACCGCAGGGCAGAAGACTACAGAACTCTAAAGGGTTAAAGTTTGTCAGTAAAAAAGATAAACAAGCTTCTTTGCTGCTGATAAGGCACAGAAGTGAGTGAAGCCACCATCCTGACCAAGTCTGTTAGAGTACAGTGAGGTGGTTGGTAACCTAGGGTTGTGTACAGAAGCAGGAGATAAGAACTGCTCTGAAATAAAGCAAAATCAGAATAGCAATGTATTTGGTAGTAGTCTTTAAATATCTTGGCCTATACGTTTAAAGCTATTGAATGTAGTGAGAATATCCCTTTAATCTTTTTTTTCTGCAAAAAAAGCCTCAGATGCCGATATTTGTTTTTATTTTTATCCCAAAATTTGCTTTCCTAGGAGGAAAACTTACACTAACTAAAGCAAAGTTTTCTCTAAAGAAAAAGCACAGGGTGGAGAACTGGTTGGCCATAAAGTGACTCTTCCATTTGTAATAGAGTGAATTTGCATATTTGTTTTCTGTAGATCATTGCTTGAATACAAGTCTGTGTACCACTAGTATCGTCAATGAAAATCGGTCCACCCCTGAACTAACCTATTAGTAATAATGCGGCCTGGGCGTGTCATGAAAGCAGCAGCTTTTATGATGCAAGTAAAAGTAGACTTGGACTTGTTCCATACATTTTTTGGGGTGGGTCCCTGCTTCAATGATATGCAGAAGTCTATATCGCACTTCTAAATGTAATTTACTCATGAATCTTGAACATTTTGCAGCAGTAGTCAACACTTCTGTCCTATGTATATGTAGAAAACAATTATTTTTTTCTCTTTTTTTTTCAGTTCTCTGCCTGATAGCATACCACTTCTTTGTTCTCCTATTTGTTTGGTCTTACTGGAAGACTATCTTCACATTACCAATGAATCCAACTAAAGAGGTAAGGTAAAGCATATAAAGGGGTTTATAGGAATTATTTCTTATGGATAAGAAAACTCAAATATCAATCTTCTTTCAATTTGTATTTTATTTGTTATTCAGTTCCTGATAATAGTCACTTAACCTTGTCTATGTACTCCGTAAGCCTTGTATATAATTTGTCTTCCCTCCCAAATGTGATATTTAGTGGATGGTTGTATGCGTACACACAGTGTACACAATGTATATGTCGTCATGCACGTATTTGAATAACTCTTAAAGCTAGTAAATGTTATAGATGGGGAAAAACACACTGAGAAAGTGCATGTTAAACAGTATGGCAAATGTAGTTCAGGGCTGAATTCAACACTTTGGACATGCCCCAAAACTGGAAAATATTGGTCAAAACGTGCGTGCCAGGAGTACCGGGCAAAAACAAGGTACCATACAAACATAGAGAATCTTCCTTATTTCATTTCAAAAAGTGTTTGCAAAGTTTTGTATGGATTTTTGAACTCTCAGAAAACCAGTGCGTTTTAGTGATCTGCAATTTCTAATGCAATTGTCTGTTACACCATTGACTTCTTCATTGCTCATACCTGCCCTCTATTAGAAATATGTTCCAAAATGTCCAGAATGTACATAGTTGCTTAGTCATTTGCAGCAGTAAAATGTGGGGTCACCTGCAGTAAGTAATTGGGGGTCTTAATAGCAGGGCCAGCAATGATGGACTGAGAGTGGGTTCTCAAGACAAGGGTTGTCCAATTCAAACCATCACTTTAAACTGATTTTAAGAACAGCCAAGGGGGGCATTAATCAGTGAAACAAATGACAACCGTTGGACACCAACTTCTTCTGTGTCAAGTGTCCAGTAGTCATACCTTTTCTATAATGCCCTGAAATAAAGGGGAACTTCCTGGAGACAGTTTACTTTCAATGAAGCCTGCTCTACTTGGAGGAAGAAAAAGGACCAGATATTACTGATATATATTGTAGGTATTTGAAGAAACAACACTTTTATGTGTTCAGTTATTTTGCAGTTTCCAAATCTAATGTACTTTTAGTATCTTTTCGTCAAGTCTTGGCCTGAAGCTCCATGGTTGCCATGGCTGAGTACATGACACAGTTTGGCTTCTCTGATGAAGAAATGATACTGAATCTGGGATTGTTTGATAAATACTTTCTCTGTTTATTTGCTCTTTGTAAGCTCTTTCCAGAGGCAATTTATTCAATATCTGTCCCCTTTGATGTAGCAAGAAAGGATTGCTCAGCTGTTTCACTTGTAAATAACAAACTGCGCTCGCTTTACTGATTATCCATTTATTCTGCGTCACAGCACAAGATTGGCAGCATTCTCTGTTTAGAAGGTAGCCTAATTAGAAATTATTAATGTTTATTTATATCCCGAACATAAAAAGATGTATTCATGGTCACCTTTCAACAATGTATCGAGCAATTTATTACTTGTACCTTTATAGTGGTTGTGGATAAATTGTGTTAAAAAGATTGTTACCCCCTGTGGACACCCTAAAAGGGCATACTCCAACAGGGAATGGCATGAATACATTTTGCAGGTCTTACAGCTCAATTTAGCTATTCTCCATTTTCTAAAAAATGTTTGTAGTGAGAAGCTCAAAGTGTTTAAAACACATAATAAATTTGGAGTTTTTTGGCGCAATTAGAGCCAGATTTAGTAATATGATCTCATTGACTACCTGGTATTTGGGATTAGTCCAGCCCTGGTATATTGTTACTTATTTAGTATGGTTGAAAAAAGACATATATCCATTCAAACAAGTTCGGTTAAGACGGGAGAAGATTTTTACATCCGCTCTAACATTATTATATGGAGAAATTACCATCTACAATGCAAGTTAATTATACAGATAAAATGACTAAATTTGAATTATTTGATAAAGACTAACAAGTGAACTTCTAAAAATAAATGCGCTGCTGCAGATAGTAGAGCAGTTCTTGATTAAGGGTATACTTCACATGGCGATTTTTTTGCGAAAAGTTTTCAGCTTTTCCATATTCAAAAGGGGCTTCCAGAAAAAACGGTGCACAAACGGAAAAGAACCCCATTCAAAAATTTTTGAATGCTTAGAAAATCTTGCCCGGACGGGGTCACCCCAGAAACCCAAATTTTTGAGAATGAATTACTGGGGGTTAGATGTAAAATTTAAATCTTTTCACACTGTTCCTCTTGCAGACTTTGAGGAGAGTTTATCTATTTCACGCAAAATTACATAACTTTACTTCACTTTCCTGTGAAGGGTGTATGGAGGTGTAGAATCTGATGGGTTTGCAGTGCCTTGGTAACTGAACAAGTACAACTGGATTTTTAAAGAGTTTATTACAAGATGTAATATATAGACATACTCTCAAGAGAGAAAATCTAACTACCTAAGGGACAAAGGTAAAAAGAAAGGGGTAAGGTATTAGGGGATGTTCACACAGCATTTTTCAGATCCGATTTTTGATCCGCTTTTTGGACCCAAAAAACGCATCTAACAATGTGCAGTGGAAATTTTTTTATATTTCAATGAAAACACACATCGCCGTCGACGAGTGATCGCCCCCTGCTTGTTTACTTGCGTTTTTTGGATGCGTTTTTTGGATCCGTTTAAAGAATTGTCATGTGAATTCTACTTGTGTTTTGCGCAAGTGAAATCCCCATAGGAAACAATGGAGTACGTTTCTGGAGCCTGAAAAACGGATCCAAAAACGCAACACACTTTTGGGTACATGTTGAGGACGTTTTGGATGTGCTTTTCGCATCCGAAAAACGCATAAGATTAAAATTTGAATTTCCGTGAAAATGCATTGAAAAACGGATCCGAAAAACGCATCCAAAAATGCATGCAAAACGTATCCAAAAACGCATTTGCAGATGTGTTTTTGGACACGTTTTTGGATACGGTTTTCAATGCGTTTTTCATGTAATGAAAAACGGATCCAACACACCGTGTGAACATCCCCTTAGAAGAGGATAACGGATGATAGAGAAGTGCATAATTAATCCTTTGTGTGAAAGCTTATATACCAGTCACACACATGTGGCCCATACATTGCCCGCCCTTGGAATAACTCCAAGATACTTTCTTAGCCATTTAGCACAGTTTCAGAATAATCTGTAGACAGTGTTGTAGACATGGACAACTTCCTGTAGGTGGCATTCTTGCATCCAGAGCTATGCTTCTTCCAAAGGTCAATGGTTGTGAAGGACAGGTCACAGAAGCCTTTATCTTGCCCCAGGTCTGGTAGAACCATTAATCACATCTCTTCAGGTGTACTGGAAGGAATGAGCCATCCAGCCATTCTAGATTCCTTCTAGAAGATAATGGTATTGCCTCCAAGCCATGATGGCTTTTGAGTTCTCAGATTTCATCAACAAATAAGATTTACATTAGTCTTCCGGAAAGAGGTTGCTTAGGTATTTATCGCACATTTCTCCTTTCATAGTAGAGGCCATTGTCTGATGTAAATTGTTGGGCTTCCAATATGAGGGACTCAAAGGCTGAGGTCGCTCCATACCATAGTTGCGCAGTTACTTTTTTACCCCAACTCTACCCCACAAAGAATTTTCTGGTTAAGGGTATCCTTAAAAAGTGCATCTTATCCCACAAAAAAAATTAAACTCTCATTTGTGTATTGAGAAATTAAAAATACAATAATGGATTGATTATGAAATTCAAATAGAATTGCTTTGTAAGATATGGATTGATCACTGAACTTGCTGACATGCCACTATACCACTTCCAATATGCTAACCAGGACTGAGCCCCCCCAAAAAAATCCTGCATAGATCTATTCTGTTATATAAATGAGATTAGGTCTGAATCAAGAGACTCGACCACAACCATGTTTTCCGGGATCACAATAGGTCTTGTCTATTACACTTTGTACTGGGAGGATTTTCAAATGAGCCTTGTGAAGAATGTGGTGGTTGTACTGTGAGCATTGCTATTTCATGTAACTCTTCCCTATTGAATTAAATAGACGACTAGTAATGCTCATGCAGCATTAAATATTTACTCTGCCTGCTAAATGGAAATCAGATGCCAGAATCGGAAACCGCTGAGCTTCCAAGTCTTCACTTTCTGCTGGATTCATCTGCCAGAGGGAAGACAAACATTACCACCCATGTGCCATACTGCATTACACAAATAACTGCAACGATTGTGTATTGACGGAGCGGAATGTATTTAATAACAGAGTGTTAGCATTGACCCACTGTATGTAGTAAGAGGTGTTCATGACTGTGAGTTTGATGTGAGGACAGCAGATGAGTTGTGAATGTCTAAGTGTTATGGAGGGGGCAGAGCTGTCAGATTCCAGTCCGCGAGACTTGTGACCTGTACAATTTCTAAGCGCTCAGTTGTTACTAAGCAACCATTATATTTCTATGTGCCGATACGTTAGGCAAGGTGTTTATTTCCTGGAATTAGTGTAGAGTGTATTAGTATATATTTAGTAAGTTCAGTGATTAATCCATATCTTCCAAAACACTTCTATTCGAAATTCATGATCAGCCCATTTTGTTTCGCGTTTTTTTCCTTCCCTCCCTCCAAGAGCAATACATTTTTTCATACACAAATAAAGGTTTCATATTTTGCAGGAAAAGATGTACTTTTAAGGATACCTATTACCACATCAGATAATGTATTTGGAAAGCAAAAAAATACCCATGTGCAATATTTATACAGAACACATTGATATTTAATGCTGACGTCATCTGAATGTTTGACAGTAACTTTAAGGGCCACATGTATGAAACTGTTTAGGTCTAAAACTCACTCTTTTGCCCATAGCAACCTATGGGCAAAAAAGTGAGTTTTAGACCAAAACAGGTTCATACATGTGGCCCAAATATACCATTTAATTGAGGGCGGAAGCTGTAATCAGACAAACATTAAAAAGGTGTTCCAGGGCTTAGGGTCAGGACTTATCCTTACTGTAGGCCATCAATATCAGATTATTGGGGGTCTAACTCCATGCAATTGAAGAAGGTGGCCTCCTTATGATTTGCCAGGAACAGAGGCATAGGACGACATGTATGAACGGGGCTGCGCCAGTTTTCTGGTGTACTTTGAGCCAAAAAGAATGTATGAACAGGTGCACTCCAAACTTTGGCACGATAAGTCCCTTTGTAATGTGCCAAAGACACTTTTTACTGCACCAAAGATTAGGGGCGTTCTGGGGGCGTCACACCACATTCATAGAAGTAGACACATTTATGATTCTTTGACGCCAAATCTAGGTGCAGAACAGTTAGAACAGCCAGACCAGGGTAAAGGTGTTCTGTCTGAGCCAGACTTGTCGTATTGGCACTAGACTGCACCTGTACGTATGACCTGCAGAAGAACAGGTTCATACATTCTGATACATTCTACACTGCCTTAAAGCTATTTCGAACTGGCCTGTCAGCGCCAGGATTCATACATGTTGCCCATACTTTTTGTAGCGCTGGTGTTGAGCACTGGGATCTTTAAAGCTCAGTCCCCAATGATCTAACATTGGTGGCCTACGCTATGAAGAGCCCTTCAGGTTTAAATTCCCAGAAACCCCTTAAACATTATGGGCCACATGTAAGAAGCTTGCCGGGTCGAGGCGCCGTTTTCCGCCAGTTTCCCGGCGGAATCTGCGCCTGATTTATGTCGGGGACGGGCCGCGCTCATACATATCATGTAAAGTCCGCCGCGCCTCGCCAGCGTGTCGGGCGCAGTGCGGGAATGAGGCGAAGTTCGGCGCTGCGTCTGAGATTGTCCGCCGGAGGTAGTGCGATCATACATGCGGGGAAAAGTCCGCCGCGCCTCGCCAGTGCGTGGGGCACAGTGCAGGGACATGGGCGCTGTGCGGCGCTGCGCCGAAGATTCGCCGTCCGAGGAAGTGCCCTCATACATGCGGGGAAAAGTCCGCCGCGCCTCGCCAGTGTGTGGGGCGCAGTGCGGGACTTAGGCGCCGTGCGGGACTGCGCCGAAAATCTGTTCCGATGCGAGACAGGCTGGAGTGGCGAGAAATCATTCCACATGTCGGTGCGGAGTATAAATCCAAAATCGCCTTTATAAAGGCGTTCTACATTCTCAGGAAAAGAGCTGAAACATTAAAAATAAAAATTACATAAAACAAAATCACTTTCCAATATCCTAAGTCAAGAATTAGGATATTGGAAATGGCCGGGAAATACAGTATTTCAAATTCTGAAACCTATTCTCATTGGTCGCCAGAAACCGGCCAATCAGAATAGGAGCGACACTGAACTATTAAAACCTATGGGGCAGGATTGACCAATCAGAATCCACGGCGGGACTGTTCAAAATACAGTAAAAATGCTAAAAACAGCTGATTGGCTGAGATAACGGGGGCTTGGCTATCTCAGCCAATCAGAATAGGAGCGACAAAGTCCCATTCTAGGCTATGGAGAAGTTTAGACCAATCAGAATACGAGCGACAAAGTCCCATTCTAGCCTATGGGGAAGTTTACACCAATCAGAATCCACGGCGGGACAGTTCAAAATACAGTAAAAAGGCAGAAACGAGCTGATTGGTTGAAGCAGCGGGGGCTCGTCCAGCTTAGCCAATCAGAGCGCGAGCTGCTTTCTCATAGAGTTCTATGGGGAATCGAAATTTAAAAGAGGCGCCGTAATTTAGACCAATGGGAGAGCGAGCGACGCTCCTATGGGTTTTCTAATGCAATCTGGTATAAAAGTGTACATGGCTGAAATCAAATTATAACACTACAGAAGTTGTGCCGATGTGTATATACAACGAATACTAATATTTGGCTAACGGAAAAAAAAAAAAAGACCATAAAATCATGTTTATTTCTTTATTTTCGTTAGCCAAGGATCAATAGTATGGGTGCATCGAAAATAAAGAAATAAGCATGATTTTCTTGATTTCAAATCTTTATTTCGTTAGCCACATATTAGTATTCCTTTATATACACATCGGCACAACTTCTGTAGTGTTATAATTTGATTTCAGCCCGTTCATACATGTCGCCCTATGTGTAGCATGATAACAGAACCTGTTTAATAAATGATGCAAAAGAACTTTAATGTATGGCAGGTTGACTGTGGCTTCTTTATGGTTTCTTCACATCTGCCGGTAGGCAGGCACAGGCTCAGCTTACATCTAACAGAAGTCACATTTTTCTGGACAAAAGGCCATTACACGCAGTCTTATTGGTCAGCAAAAGGGGACTTTCATCAAAAGAAAACTATCAGAAAATAGATGTGATAGATTTAAACGCTTCCTAAGGCTGAACAGTAGTTTGGCATCTTAGAGTTAAAATAGTCTAGAAGTATCTATATAAAGTATACATGTTCACGTGGTGATTGTTGCTTAGGAAGTTATTTTATTTCCTTCAACCAAAATGTGTTTTTGTATGTAAAGTTTGTGCTCAGAACAATATAATTAGTTGATATAGGAAAAACAATGGTAAAATTTGTCGTTATGCTATTTTGTGTTTTAGTTTCATTTGTCTTATGCTGATAAAGAGCTTATAGAGCGGGAACCTAGAGGAGAATCCCAACAAGATGTTCTAAGAAGACTGGCCAAGGACCTTCCCGTCTATACGAGGACAATGTCAGGAGGTATGTAGAACCTCTCACTTTAGCAGCATTAATAATTGGTTTGCCCAGTTGTCACTCATGTGGATGGACAGTCCCTTCTTATAACCTAAATTCATCTTTTACTTCTTTGCTTGGTTTCTTTATTGAAAATATTGGCATTAGTCATTTCTTCTAGTATACTATCCCCTACCATGTTTGGTATTTTTTACTGTACAATATATACATGTATTCAATTGGTATGTAAAAAATAACTACAGTAAGTACAGACATTCAAAATATACCTGTTTCTCAATGCTACTAAGGTTTAAGGGAGGTTTGTTGAGGTCTTTACAATGTGGAGGTGTTTAGTCATCCCCTGTGTCGTGGAAGAAATACACAATGTCCTGCCAATTTTACAGGAGGTTTTATGGACAACTCAAGCAGCTCCTTAAACAAACGACCCGATTTGAGCGTCTCGGCATATTAGGAAGATATTCCATGCACAAATCTAGGAAATCTGGATGACAAGCATTGTCATAGCTGTCTTGGTGGCCATAGTGGTTGACTAAGTAAAGCGCTATTTATACTATCACCATGGTTTTATGGTTTTTTTAGAATAAAAAACATTGCTGCTGTGCCAGAGCCATAAAACAATGGACACTAGTGCCATGCAGCAGCCCCCACCAACTTATATCGGGATCCGTCAAACTTAATTTTGGTGTCTTCATGCTGTGCAATTATTTCCACCAAATCTGATATAATTACCAACAGTAGGGTGAACAGAGACTAAACAGGAGATAAAAGTACTTAAATTAAGAAATATTTACTTATTTTTTTTTATTTTTATTTTAGGGGAAGTGATTTTTAAAGTTGTATAATATTAGGAAATGGCTTCCATTTTTTTTTTGTCTTTTAGCAAATAGTTCTCTTATCTAGGAGAAATGTTTTCTTGACCGGCCCAATAAATATGTTGAAAGCTTTCATGAACAAAGACAAACTATACCTTTAATAGCTGTTGAGAGAATGATTGTTTGGCTATCAGCTATTTATCCCCTACTCCCTATACATATGTATGCTAAATTTTTCTAAGTGTGCATAAGTACTCAGTAGGAAGAGAGAGAAATAAGCCACTGCTAGACGACTCTGGCAGAGGCTTATCTCTCTGGAGAACAAAAGGATCGGCATTAAAATTTACATTTTGACATCTATGGGTGGGAAGTCAGCACCCCCCATACACATGGCGGGTTCTGTCGACTTCTCTCTTCATTTTATGGACACTTTGGGCAACATGGATGAACGGGGCTGCGCCAGAAGTCTGGCGTCTTTTCCGCCCAGCATCTAGCGCAGCCCCGTTTGCTATACTTTTAAATCGCCCCCCGATATCAGGCGCATTACAAAGCGCTGCGGGCACTCTGTAATGCGCCTGATATTGGCGTGCGTGGCGCTCTTGAACCATATGAAGCTATAGATTTATAGCTTCAGTATGGCACTTCCAGGTGCATTACTGCTGGAACAGGTAGACCACTTTCAAAGTGGTTTGCCTGAGCCAGAAATGTGATATCTGCGCTAGAATGCACCTAATTTTGACCTGTAATAGAGCAGGTTCATAGATTCAGACGCATTCTACACTAGTCTTATGTGCTTAAAAACTGGAGTCTAAGCACCATAAATCATACAAGTCGCCCTTTGAGACCATGCAAATGATTTTAGTAATCATTCCCTCTGTCCTGAACATTACAGTGATATTTTGTTGTTATTTTATTAAGGGCACATTAGAAATCTTTGTAAGACTATTCTTTACTGGAAGGACCCAGCAGTCCTTGCCCTTGCAGCCATATTGCAGGTGCTGTAATGGACCACATGCTGACTTGTCCAATATAAAGAGACCTTTATCAAAAAATCCTTATTTAGCAAGTTCATTTAAATCTCTTAGATTTTTTATTCAGTTTTCCTCTAATATTTTCTGGTTCGGGGCAAATATTCATTCAAGCTTTAGTGCCTTTAATATCTGTTGAGGTTGTAATGGCAATGTGATAATATGCTGTAAATTAGAAACTTTTTGCTTTGTCATCAGAATTACATTCCTATAACACACAGACTTTTGCCAGAACAAAGATAGTGGGAATATAATAAGATCTCAGACACTGACAGAATCTGCTTAAAACTTTGAAATCTGTAGACTGCATTTGCTGCCAAAATGAGCATTAACCCCAAATTTTTTCCACAGCTATCAGATACTGTGACAGATGCCAGCTTGTGAAGCCTGACCGCTGTCATCACTGCTCCGTCTGTGATAAGTATGAATCCATTTCTCTCTGATCATTTGTACAAGATTAGAAGCCCCCGAGATGTAGGAGAACCCGGGCTGTCATTGCTGTCAGTATGTGCCTCTCTAAATGATGTAGTCTGCTTCAGCTGGTAGACATATTGATAGCACTGTTCTTTGTTGATGTTGATTTCCTTGAATTGAATGGAAGCCAGAAAGCTGTAATTATCTGTGATGAATAATTGGGTTATGTAGGAGAGGAAATCTATACCTGATAGGAGTACAAGGGTGCTTCATACAGCCCAGACGACTGTGGAGGGAAACACTCGAGTGCCATTGAGTTCAGAAAGAAATAAAATGGATTACGGTGTTGTTCATGCAGAAAAAATGGATTTGTGCATTTCTCATGTTATGGATCTGTGGTTAAGCATTTTCTTTGCATCTAGACTTTATCATAAAACGCAAAACAACCTGATGCAGTTTGTTACATCACATTTTAATTTAATACTTTTATTAAGGTGTGATTTAAAATGCAGCAAAATGTGCCAAACTTTTGTACTATTTTTTGTTGGCGAAAACTAAGCCAATAAGTAGTTGGTATAAAAAGTTAGACTATTCTAACGTTTGTAGAAAATGCTCATAACAGATTATTGCCTTGTAAAAATGACCATGCGATCAGCCCATGAACAGGCAAATGCTTGTTCGTCAGTTGATGGTTCGTTCATTGCCCAACAAGGCTCTGTTTATGGACTGTAATAAGTCAAGTTCCACTCCAAACCGCCAATTATCAGCCCGTGTACGAGGAGCCTTAGATTGCCTTGTCTAAAGTTGTACTGTTTAAATGTTAAGCAGGATTGATAAATCTCCCCATTACTACACTGTCAGTATAACTTTCAGTAGCTTTGAAGTCTAGTTACTTTTCATCAGTCACAGAAATTAAAAATTACTGTTCATCATTAGTGTGGACCTCACAGCCAGCAATCCGCTATTATTTGACCTTAAATTTTAAGTCTAGGCACATATTTTTCTGTGGCTGCCATGCATCATTACATGAAATAGCCATTTACTCAACTCTGTTACGTCTGTATATATGTACAGCTATATAATATACGTATACACATATCTGTATATTGTGGAATGCTAGCATGTGTACTATGGCAGTTCTTCCAGAGATCAATAGCAATAACCAGAATATCACAACAATAAGGCTTGAATCAGCAATGGAAGCAGTAGGAGAAGTGGCAGCACATGACGGTGAAAACAACTTCAGTGTAAAAAAATGAAAAGAGGAAGGGTAAGGAAGGTCATTGGGGCTCTGCAGAGACAAGTAGTAGTAGTACCTCAATTTAAACTGAAGTCTGTTTCAGTCATCGTTATTGGTAAATTATACCAGTTGTGTCGCAGCAAGCATCTAGAGATGATGCCCTGGGTTGTGAAGCTGGTCCAGCTGGTAGGCAGATTGTTGTGGAATTGATATAGTGTCTTAGTTTCCACCAAAGGTGCGTATAACTGAGGTCTGCAGGTGACTGGGCTGTCAGGAAGGCCCTCTCTGAAGGACTGATAACATTCGGCATGAAATGGTCTCCCAGTTTCCATGTACGACAGCAGGCCTCCCCTCTCACAGTCCTTCTAATTTACTCTCCGCATTTGACTCAGTAACAGAAGTTGTGTCCTCTCTTCTTCTGTCTGAATTAATGATTGTATTCCTTCACAGCTTGCCCAGTCTCTCTCCCTAGCTGTCACTAGTCAGCTAACTAAAATATCATACCTCTCTTTTATCTTTTGGCATCTTTCTCTCCTCTTTTACATCTGCTGTCATAACACCATTACTAAAAACCATCCTGCACTTCTAACAATCTGATTTCCTTACTGTAAATTTAGCAAAAACTGCCCATACAAGTGTCAGATGGTTTGCTATATGTAATGCCAAGTACTCTTGTCATCACTATAGATCACCAAGTCCTATTAAAGGGGTTGTCTCACTACAAGGATTGCTTTTTATGTTAAAGATCTTGCAAATTCAAGTCACTTTGTAATATATATCTATTATCAATATCCTACCTATTCCTAGATATCCCCTCTTGTACAGGCTGCATCAGCTACTCAGGTTGCTATAGCTACAGACCTGTTTGATCTATCATGATAGGCTGCCAGCACTGGTCGCTATAGCTACAGATCTGGCTTCTACTGTAGCCTAGTGGAAGCCAGTAAACACGCCCCTGAATTCAAAGTGAAACCAACAAAACAGGACTGAGGTAAGATGAATCAATGTAGTGAAACAACCCCTTTAAGCATGCCTCATGCTATTGGCCTTTCTAATGCTTGAGAAATATTGAGCTTTCCCATGAAATACATTTATCACTTATCCATATGATAAGTGATAAATGTCTGATTGCTGGGGGGCCCATTGCTAAGAATTGGAGGCCCCATTGTAGTGATTGTGGGGTTCCCAGCAGTAGGACATAAAGTGATCAGACATTGAGCACCTATCTAGTCCTACTATTAGATAAAGAGAAATAAATTAAACAAATGAGTCAAAAATATTGGCTTTGTCATTTATTTATATTTTAGTAACCCACTATAATATATCTGTGCGTGGCAAAAGTACGTGAACCTTCATTTTCAGTATCTGCTATGACCTCTGTGAACAGCAATAGTTGCTTCTAAATCTTTGTAGTAATTGTTGATTAGTCCTGCACATCGGCTTGGAGATATTTGTTACCCTTCTATACAAGACAATGTTGTGGGTTTCTTCCCAAGTACTACTCGCTTCAGGTCATTCCACAACATTTATATTGGATTAAGGCCAGAACTTTGGCACAGCTATCCCAAAACTTTAACTTTAGTCTTCTTCAATCATACTTTGGTAGGGTGACTTGTGTGTTTAGAGTTGGTGTCTTGCAACATGACCCACGTTCTCTTGAGATTCATCTAAGGGACGGATGTTCTGGCATTTCACACAATTCATTGTTCCAGCGATGATCACAAGCCGTTCTGGTCCAGATACAGCAAAGCCATGATACTTTCATAGATGGTATGATGCAGCGTTTTCCATTCTCCAAACATAATGCTTTTCATTTTAACCAAAGAGCTCTAATCTGCCAACAGTTCAAATACAATACAATATCAGCAGCACTCTACACTACAAAACAGTCAGAAGGAACATGGGAATTTTTTGAAAAAGCATTTCTGCTCCTTTTAATACATGAAAATTTGAAGTTCTTAGTGTACATTTTTGATCAAGCATCTGCCATGGCAAGGCGACCTCAATCCAGATGGGAACCTAATCTAATGTTACCTCTCTTGGTGTCGGTTAAGACCTCGACATTTCAGGGAGAGAAGATTACAACTATAAACTGCTCTGATTAAAAAGTGTGCAAAAACCAAAATCGGGGCCAGCCACTTCCCAATGCAAACAGTCTAAAAGAAAGTTTGGTCTGCACATCCAAAATTTTTTTTTTTAGAAAAATTAGTATAGGTGCACGCTGGGGTGGCAGCAAAAAGCAATGCAAACACAGCAGCACTCTACAAGCAATAAAAAACATTCAAATGGACATAGGAATTTTTTGGACCTGTCAACAAAATATTGTTGTCCTCTAGCTTGACTAAGTAAAACTGCAAATGGGCATATTGAGGGAAATGATCAGTCAAATATATTTGACTTTTTTGTTTGATCTGGTTCTCTTTGTCTACTTTTAGGACATGTGTGAAAATCTGATGGAGCTTTAGGTCCAATTGATGCAGAAATGTAGACAAAAAGGGTTCATAAACTTATAACCACAACTGTACCTAAAGCTGATATTTCTGTATGTGAAACTACCATTCGTCTTAGGCATACATTCTGTTTCACTCTTTTACTCCTTATGTTAAATTGCTGACACGCTCACATCACCTGCAGTATCTGCCCTTTCTTTAATGTGGAGCCAAAACACTTTTAGGGTACAGCCACACAGTAATGACAAAATACAGGTCGGAAGAATCTGACTGGTATTTTATCGTCTTTTGAACATTTAGGGGGATGGTTTCTGTCCTCAGACTTGGCCGTCTCCCTAAACATTGAACAGTACATATTCAAGCTTTTTTTGCGGTTTTCGGATTTGAAACCCGACTGTCACAAAATCCGAGCTGTGTAGACTACAGCTCGAATTTTCTGTTGACGTCTATTGGAATGGTTGGCAGTCGGTTTTCCGGCAGTTTTCAAATCCGGAAGGCATCTGAAAAACCGACTGAAAACCCTTGCCGTGTGAACGTACCCTTAGGCTAGGTCTACACAGCATAGGACAAAAAACTCGGTGAACAAAAACCCCTAAAAACCGCTTTCAACCTGCGTATTTTGTCAGTTTTTTGTCCAAAGCAGCTAGGTTTTCGATGGTTTTTTTTGGTGGTCTTTCGTTTTATGTTGAGGTTTTTGACGTCATTTTTGCAGGGGCTTGTCCGCCAGACTCGTACGATTGTGCCAAAGTGTGGCGTGAAACGTACAAATGCGCTAAAGTTTGGCACATAACTATCATACAAATCCATACAAATTTCACAGTGGTATGGCTGAGACATTTTTCCGTAGAACGGGACACATGTATAAAGTGCTGTGAGACACTTTCATACATACTGGCGCCTTCTGCATTTAAAACTGTTGTGTTGGTGGCAGACTTCTTACATGTCACCCTAAAAATCTAAATCTAAGTGTGCACTAAGAAAAATCCTTTTAAGCCAGGCATATCACACATGCTTTCCTCTTATCACCATTATTCCTCAGAACCTGGGGCCACATGTATGAAAATAACCAATCAGAACGCTGCTTTCATTTCATATAGTGCTCTGGAAAAATGAAAGGATCGCTCTGATTGGTTGCTATGGACAACAAAGGGAATTTTAGACCTAGACAGTTTTCATACATGGGGCCCAGGCTGGTGTCTTTATTCTATAATACGCAGCTTTGTGTGCAGCTTCTTTTTTTTTTTAAATGTCTGGACCATTGTACAGAATACGTATTTGTACCTCTTATGTCCCTACACTACTAACTAACTACACTACTAACTACTACTAACAAAAAGTTAGGCATATTTGACTTTTTGGTTGAAATTTCAGGATGAACTTAAAATTTCTTGAATTTTTTTTAAATGAACTAAATGTAACTTTAGAATGTACATGTCCAACTGTTCACTGTTTCAGTACTTTCTGCACAAGGAGCTTAATGGCAAAATTCGCAACAGGTGTTTGATCCCTGTATCGCCCCAAAAATTTAGGAGATCAATTTAAATTGGGATTTAAACAGTCCCCCTCATCATGCTGATCACATTTTGACATCATGAGACCAAGACAACACCTTACGATGATCAGCAGTACCTCGTCATTGTGAGGCTTCTAGCAGGATGTTCTCAGACAGAAGTGGCCACTGAGCTTAGAATGTCACAGAGTGTCATCGGTAGGTCGCCACAGAGATAGAGCAAGACTGGAAGAGCCACAGAAAAGCAAAAAAGTCGACGTCCTTTGGCTACATCACACACTGATGACTGCTCCATTCTAAACAGGGCCCCCACGGAATGGATGATGAATGCTGCACAACTCCAGGCACATTTAAGGGAGGTGAGAGCTACTAAGTGTCACGTCAGACCATTCGTAACCGTTTACATCAGCGTGGTTTACGTGCTGGACAACCGGCAAGGGTACCTGACCACACCACCAGGCACAGGTATCATCGTTCTGCATGGGCAAGGGAGCATCAACACTGGACGCGAGACCAGTGGTCATCAGTGCTGTTCAGTGATGAAAGTCAATTCACTCTGAGCAGAAGTGTGGGCCGCCAATTATGCTGAAGACGTCAAGTAGAGCGCTATGCATCAGCCACAGACTAGCCTTTGGTGGTGGTGGGGTGTGTAGTGAATACAGACCTTCCCGACACTTTGTGACTAGTATGGGGAAAAGCCTCTACTACTTAAATAACCTCATTAATTCAGTCATTGTGCTTCTGCATGAACAATACAGGGTTAATTTCATCTTTATGAAAGATGATGACAGTGCTCCAGCTCATCGAGGTTGCAGACTGGGGTAGCTCAAATGGAGAGGCCTTGACTTTCTCCAGACCTGAATCCCCTAGAAAACCTGTGGGATCAGCTGAGTCGCTGCCTAGAAGCTTGTAAGTCTGTTCTTCTGAACCTCAGTGACCTGAGGGGTTCCCTTTAAGAAGAGTGGGGTGCCATGCCTCAGCAGACAATAACTCGACTTGTTAACAGCATTAGATGTTGTGAAGCTGTGATTGATGCTCTAGGCCACATAACACATTGAGACCTTGACAGTTGTTGATGCCGTTCACCCTCCACTGTTGTTGGCTTTAAAAAAAAAATCAACATTTAACTGGCTACAGGATAAAATATCACTGTAGCTTGAAATTTTTACTTTTTCCATATATTTCATCTGAAAACCAAATATCCCTAGCTTTTTGTGAGTAGTGTAGATTGTTACACTGTTTGTTAATGACTGGATTACTTTATACATGTGTCCTCCAAAATGTAATGTGCTACAGAATATATTGGTGCTGAATAAAGATCATCCCATTTTCTTCTTGTCTCTGTTAGTGGGTTTCATGGACCCAACCATTAGAACACATATAAAGTTCTAGATCTATTTAATTTCTACTACAGGTGTACACGTATGACTACATTTTATCAGTTTTGTGCTTTTTTTTTGTCTCCTGTAGGTGTATTTTGAAAATGGATCATCATTGTCCTTGGTATGTAGCTCAGATATTAGTAGTGATGACAAATTATAGAATTTGTAGTGTATGGTCCCATACTAACGCTCCTGCATGGGGATGAAACCAGGTCATGGCCAGTGGCTGCACAATTGTGCAGGTCAAACTGTGGTATTACCACCAAAATAGTGAGATCGTTGGCTACTGCATTGGGCCTGGTTTCATCACCATGTTTGGGCCTTCAAGATAGTACAGTTTATTCTGTTTTTTGCATTTGCTGGCTAAACTGCTATAATTTTTTGAGGTTATCAAAGGGTATTCCTATCTCAGTGATTAGCTTTAAATAAGTAGGAAAAGGTTAAAAAAAAAAAAAGACTATTACCAAATAAAATTTTTATTCCTTTCAGAGTTAGACCAGTTCTTATCTTCTGCTTGTTTACATAGGCTTCTCTAGTTACTAACCACTTCTCTCTGTTCTAGCAGTGGAGGGGCTGGTGACATTAGTCACTGATTGCTGAGTCTTATCAGCAGGACCAAGGTTGCTTCTCAGTCTTTAATCTGAGGAAAACTTTACTCTTTGTGTTACTGACCTGGGAACCACCTTGTACCATCCTGTTAGTTCTACAGAGCACATTTACTGGTCATTACATTAAAGATAACAGTCACTCAGCAGGTAACGGTGTGTTTTGGCAGCATGTTCGTTTTCCTCCCTCACTAGAAGCTTGCTCTCATGACAGATACAGCTCTGCTAGCTCACATTTATAGCCAGACATCCTGTTTGTATAGAGTTGTTGTTTTTCACAGCCCCTCCATCAGTAATGTTCCAGTAGCAGGTTAGCAGAGCTGAAATGTCAGTCACTGTTGTAGACCCGCCTAAAGACTGGCTGTGAAGAATGATGAAAGCTAGCTGGCACAACCCCTGTAATGTGTTTTTGTACATTTTTCATGACAAACCTTTTGTTTCTTTCTTTTAGAGCTGAGCATATTCATATCATATTTTATTGGGGTGGGGGGTACATTCTAAAATTTAACAAATCAGTTGTAGTCTTTGTTCCTTATGGGTTTAGAAGTCCAGTGGGCGGTCCTAGCTTGACTGACAAACTTCTCCATATGAAAGTGCATATAGAGATAGCCATCAGTAATTGATTAGGACCGCCCACTGGACTCTTAAGACCAGAATATCCGGAATTTAAACCAATAAGTTACAAGTTTTACTCTATAACTTGACTGCATGTTCAATGTAACCAGTTACCTTTAAGAATACAGTGCATTAGAATAAGGGCTATATATACAGTATTTGCTATAAAAACCATATTAGCTGCCATCAAGGGATTAACGCACCATCGGTACTGATAGCTAGTAAGTGCATTGTAGACCTAACTGGACTCTATTTGGAAATCTTTTCATTGAGTCAGATAGGACACTGATGGTATAATGGATATGTAAAAGTTATAGTAATACAGTCTTGAATACAATGAGCTTTTCACATGTTCTAAAAAAAATTGGAACTCATCACAACTAAGGCCATGTTCACACGGCACGGGTTTTCGGCCGGTTTTTCAGCCGGTTTGCGGTTTTTCAGACCGCCTGAAAAACCGGCCGAAAATGAGCACAATTGTGCTCTATGGAAAACCCGTGCAGCAGTCCCCACTGGACGGGTTTTCCGCCCGGCGGCAAAACATTGAACATGCACTATCTTCCGTCCGGTTTCTGGACGGAAGATGTGCTGCTCAATGGGAGGGGGGAGGACTGTTCTCCGCTCATCGCGGAGAAAAGCCGTCCCCTCCGCAGCCGTGGGGACGAGCACGAAACAGGACAAATACTGGCCGGCAAACCGGCCGGTATTTGTCCTGTGCCGTGTGAACGCGCCCTAAGTCTGTAAATCTGACAGTGATGGTGCATGAGTTTTATCATATGAGTCATAAGGAAAACAAGGTCTCTGGCTAAATCTGAGCCACATTCACCCAGGCAAGTGTATAATGGTTATTTGTGAAGCTGGCATATGCTGTAATTATCATCAAGTTTAAAACACAAGCGGAAAAGCAATGCCATTCAGCTGCCTTCAGATGTTGTAGGCTGCACAGCGAGGAATCTCTCACAGTTTCAAATGTCATAGAGAAAAAATGAAGAACAGTTGGGGAGATTTACTAAGATAAAGGTGCTAGAATCTGGCTCTCTTGCACCACATTTGTTGTGTTTATTATGCACCTTAGTCGAGTAGGGGTGTGGGAATAGAGGCGTGGCTTGCAATGCAAACACCTGCGCTAAAATTTTAGTGCAAAATCTTGGGAAAGGTTAGCCAACTAATTGGTCATGGAAAGTTAGACAAAAATGTTTAACATGTCTAGCAACACGCATCAGTTTATCATTCAGCGTAGGTCATTATGGTAAGTTTGGCACATCTTCAGATGGCTTGGTCTACAATTAGTGGAGTTGATTTTTGGGGTTCACCCTAATGCTACTGTTCATGACTGCACATACCTGGCATTCCCAGGGGCCCGGTGGGGAGTTTTCTCCCCCTCTGTGAACTAGTCTGACTCTGAACATAAAGGCCTTACGGGGGGATTGCAGAAGCTTTCAAAATTGATTACTATTCCTTGGGCCAATAGAGGTCCAGCAATCACAAATACATTTTGCAGACATTCAATAGGAACTTTTATTAAGAGAACCTGTCAAATAGGTTATGCTACCCTAGCTGAGGACAGGAAAGGATAGTGACAGACATGGTGGTACCAGCGCTGTGTCCCTCAGGCACGCCAGTGGACAGAAAATGACTGAAAACTAAATCCTAAAAACATTCATAAGACTGAGTTTTTTGCCCACTGCCTGTCAAAAGCTGCTGAAAAAATGTTAGTTTTTTGGCACATTTTGTTTGTGCGTTTGTTTACACTTGTATTTTTGCAGAAATGCAAAGCATTATACTTACTAAAGATTTCTACAAAAAAATGTGCCAAAAAACGTCCACCGCTTTATATAGACTCCAATAGTAAATGTTTTGCTCTGCTCTGGTGTTCTTTGCAGAAAAAACACGTTCTGTGGAGACAACAGGACGTTTTTACTGTACAAGTCTATGGGATTTGAAAACGTCTATGGGACTTGAAAACTTTAGAAAACGAAAAACACTCAAAATAAGACTATTTTGTGTGCAGTGGAGACATAGTCTTACTCTTTAAGCTATGTTCAATACGCCTGGAGTTTTATAAGCGCGTACTTCTAAAGTGCGGAGAGGCGGGCCCCATTCACCTCTATTATCCACAGCGCGTAAGCACTGGGAAGAAGTGACGTGTCATTTCTTTCTCCTGGTGTACAATACACACTTATTGTACGCCAGGGAAGATGGCAGTAGTTCATAGCTCTCTTAGAGAGCTATGAATTACCATAATTGTGGGGTGCATTTTGGGCATATTGCAGCGCAATTTTGCTTCAAAATACGCCCCACAATTAAACAGTGTGAACATACCCTTAGGATGCAGCAGTTTCAGAGCCGTAAGGGCGACATGTATGAACGGGGCAGCACCAGTAGTCTGGCACACTCCAAAATCAGGCTCCTTTTGCAGCGCCCGCAGCACTGTTTAATGCGCCTGAGATCGTTGGGTGTTCTGGGGGTGTGTCGCACCACAGCCGTATGATTCTACACATTTATGACGGGAGGACGGCAAAACTGGGCGCATTATTGCTGGAACAGGTAGACCAAGTTAAAAGTGGTTTGCCTGAGTTGTTGTTTTGTAGCTAGAAAGCGCTAAATCTATGACCCGCAGTAGAACAGGTTCATAGATTCAGGTGCATTCTACAATACTAATGCACGCAAAAAAAAATGGTGTATGGGCACCAAAATACATACATGTCACCCTAAATGTTAAAATCTAGCAAAGCGCAGTCTGCATTGCCACAGATGAGTCCAGTGTATTCATGAACAGGTGTTAGCCTGGCTCACCTACAGCCCTGCCTACCAGCCCTTTAATTGACAGGTTTCTACCTATTCACAGTAATAGATAGAATCAGCAGTGGATGGTCCGGGCTATTGACTGTCTGCATCTTACAGAATAAGGGACACAGCGCTGGAAACCGTATGTCTATCAACAGCTTGTGCTGTCCTCAGCAAGAGCAACATACGCTATGTGAGAGGTTCTCTTTAACTACATTTATTGGATACAAATCTGTCCTGGTCATGTGATAAACATACATGTGAGGACTGATTACAGTTTACTGATTCATTCTCAGACAATCAGTGTCACAAATCCAAAGCTAAGAACTCTTGCTTTGTGCCTTGGATTGGCCGGTTGATTTGCATTCAGCTTAGCCCTCAGTAAAGCTATTCCATGTTTTTTTCCGTGCATAATCTGCCGCAATATTGAACATTGTATGGATTGCATAATTCACAAAATGTTCAATATTCCACACAGATTTGTTTCCGGAGAATGTTAACAGGTTTTTTTTTTTTTTTTAACCCATTCATTTATTTTGGTTGTAGAAGCCGCCACTTAATCCTGACAGAATGCTGAATATGTGAACACGGCCTTACAGTACAAGTATTAGAGCTGTGCTTGGAGGAGGCCAAGCACCTTTTTATAAACTAGAAGCAGTTTTTGATGCAGTTTTTTTTAGCCAAAGCCTAGAGTGGATTTACAGGGGAAGGAGATGGGAAATTATGGTGAAGGTTTGGCTTAAAAAGCTACATTGCAGAAAACCTGTGGCAACTCATGACCTATCTGTCTTAGTAAATGCTTGTGGTCCCTGTACAATAAAAACGGAAGTATTTTCTCTTCTAACTCTGTGTTGTGCTGTTGCTTTATTATTCCTTCTAGAAATGTATTAGTAAATCTGTCAGCTGGGTGTTACCAATTGGGGATGTGTCCCTGCACAGTCTGACATTGTCCAAACAGTGCTGACAGTCAGTGTGTGCAGGGACACACCCCTCTGAATGGTAACACCTAACTGACTGATTCAGGAATATATTTAGGAGGAATAAGAGTTAGGGTATGTTCACACAGCTTATTTTGCCAGGTAATTGCGGGCGTATTTCGGCACGTATTTTGCTTAATATGTGGGGAAATGCGCCCCGCAATTACAGTAATCCATAGCTCTCATAGAGAACTATGGATTACGCCTTGTCCCCCGATCGTATTGTACGCGCGGGGAGATAAGTGACATGTCCGTTATTCACGTCGATTACGTAATGCATGACTATGGGGCTGGCGGGCTGCCGCCACACCTCCCCCGTGCCTCGGGAGCATGCGAGCTCCCGAAACACACGGTGTATTGTGGCGCGTACTGTACGTGCCGCAATACACCATGTGAACATACCCTTATAAGAGAAGAGGCTCCAGAATTGTTATTTCACAGAGAACACAAAAATGTACTAAAATAGACAGGTCAGGAGGTGTCACAGGTCCCCTTTACAAACTGCATCTCAAACTACATCAAAACCTGCTGGTGTGTTCAGCCTTTTCAGTACTAGGTCTTTAGATCTCTAGGGAACAAAGATTTTCTGGTGGTGATGAAAAAGGACGAGATATACCCTTTGATAGTTTTTACGAGGTGAGTTATGCATTTTATAGTGATCTTTTTGTGGTTTGCAAAATTGTGATACTTGTTTCTTTCATTCTCTTCTAGGGTAAACAACTGTGTTGGATTCTCCAATTACAAGTTCTTTTTATTGTTCTTGGCCTATTCATTATTGTATTGCCTTTTTATTGTTGCCACAGATTTGCAGTATTTCATCAAGTTTTGGACAGTAAGTTGTTTTCTTTGTTTATAATTTCCACATTGTTTATTGCTGCTGCTTACGGAAATATCACTTTCTTGTTGAAAGTGTATGCTGAAACAAAGTATTTATTGTACATGTTTTGTTCTGTTTTCACATGAGAAAAATGATGGTTTTACTATGAGACAGCATTGTGCGCATGCTCAATGACATGCAGAAATCATTGGTTGGAGGGGAGGTGAGCTCTTGGCATCACTTTCTGTCAGTGGATCCAGTTTTATCAGGACACGTCCAATTCATTATTAACAAAAATTACCAATGCTTAAAGGGGTTGTCTCACTACATTGATTCATCTTACCTCAGTCCTGTTTTCTTGGTTTCATTTTGAATTCAGAGGCGTGTCTACTGCTTCTACTAGGCTGCAGTAGAAGCCAGGTCTGTAGCTATAGCAATTAGTGCTGGCAGCCTATCATGAGAGATTGAACAGGTCTGTAGCTATAGCGACCACAGGAGCTAATGCAGCCCATACAAGAGGGGATATCTCAGAATAAGTAGGACACTGTTAATGGACACATATTGCAAAGTGACTTGTTTTTGAAAGATCTTTAACATAAAAAGCAATCTTGTAGTGAGACAACCCCTTTAACATGGATATGTTACATCGATTTAATGCACACTTTAATGTACGCTCAGGATCTGCTCTGACAAATCCTGCAGCCTGTAAGTGAAATAAATGACAGCACAGATTATTTAACATGATTAATTTATAAGATGACAGTGGTGTTCCTCTGAATGTGTATTTACATCTTCATATTAATTGCCAAAAAACTCTATACTGAATGTTCTAATTGGAGACTTTGAATGAAATTTATCGCATGATAATTATGACATGTCAATGTTAAGAAGATTCTGTTATACTCGGTGTGAAATCTAAAAGGTCAGAACCTGTAATAGATAATGTATTTTTATTCTGCCCTTTCTCTGTATGACCATTCCTTTTTATTTTCTTCTTACAGAATGGCCTTCCTGACACACAAGCCAAAGTCCACATAATGATTCTGATTTGTGCTGCTGCCAGTTTCTCCGTCAGTTTGTCTTCCTTGTTTGGTTATCACTGCTGGCTTGTCTGTAAAAACCGATCAACACTGGGTGAGTCACAATATCTGTCCTGTCTGCTTGTGTACTACCTTAACTGTACTGGTTTCAGTGGAACTACTGGTATTAGTTAGATTGTCAGTCACCACAATAAAAGAAGTTACATCATGAGTCTTTTTACATACTAGAAAAATTCTGAAAGATTCTTATTAAGTGCTTAAAGGGTTTGTCTGGTTCAAATAAAAATTAAATAGTAAGCAGTCCATGCAAAGCAAAATTTAAAAAAAGGCTATAACCAACTTCCTCCACTCCTATGTTCAAGATTTAGGCCTCTCCTGTTTTCTGTTTACATTCCCTTAGCTTACGAATGGGATCTCACCGCTGCAGCTGCTGATTGGCTGCATCAGTCACATGGCTTTGCTTACATCTCCATTTTGAGCTCTCCAAGGGGTTGTATCATTTCATTAAATGGTCTTCAGAATAAGGGGACAGTGAAAACAAGCAACTTTGCAATTGGATGTCATTATCAAAGCTGTCTTGTTCTCACAGGATCCTTTATCTTCTATTTCTGTAAACACAGTTCCCTAGTGCCGGAAAACAGCACAATTGTGCGTCGGTGCCTAATGCAAACATAGACAAAGCTGCCTCTCTCACTCGAAGCAAGGGACCGACAGCAATTTCACTCTGCACAGCCAGAAGAAACGCAATAATACTGCAGGGCTTCTACAGTCAGAAAACAGCAGAATTGTGTCTCAATGCCTAAATGCTCCTGCATGTAAACATAGCAGGGAGATCTGTGCTGCTCAGCATGAGTTCGTAGAAGACTGGATTCAATTGTAACAAACCTCCAGCTGTGAGAGGAGAGAGTTCATAGAAGATTGTCTAGACTGCAAGCCTGTGTTATGTAAACATACTTACAAAATAAGACTGCATTGGGAGAACGACACAGTGACATGTGGACTCAGAGGGGTGGGGGAAGCCTCTGGAGCCAGCAGGAACAGTGAATGGGGGGATGATGTCATCAGTTGAGAAACACTCAGCTGGAAGGGGAAGAAACACCCCTGAATTTGTAGAGCTGAGAAGCTGAGAGCACAATGAAACACATGAACTGAAGAAGCGATACATCCCCTTTCACTTCTGAATAGTGATATGAGGGAGGTGGCAAGTGACCATTGCAGCCAGTCTGTGGTAACATCCCATTTGGAAGCAAAGGAAAGATAAAGAGAGGATCAGGGAGACCCGACTCTGCAACAGAGGGGCGAATGAAGTTTATTATAGACTTTATTTTATTTCGTTTGGCACTGGCAGCATATTATTTGATTCTTATTTAAAATGGATAACCCTTTTAAAGCAACTTACAGCATAAAAAGCCATTCTCTTTTCCACCTGTGTGCCTCCTTTGGTCTGCTGCTAATCTTTGCTGCTGGAGACAGGCTCTGTGGCGGCTGACAATATAGCTCCTTCTCACTTTCTAGTCCTGCTTTACAGTTGTGCTAAGCTAGAAAGAAGAATTATTTTCAAGTGATTTGTTACTGAACGTGCTCTGATTCTTCCCAGACAGGCAGAAGGCTACCTCTGTTGGCTGCTCTGCAGTGAACTGTAGATCACTATACAGGGGACTGTCTGTAGAGAGAATGACTGAGCATGTGTGTCCATCACATTCAGCTTATTAGGTGGACATGCACGTTGTTATACACTTTAAACATCAGGTGATGCTATATTATGTACAGTTATTTGAAAACTGTGTACTGGATAGTTTTTGTAATGAGTTAAAAGAAGTCACTACTTTTCAAAACTTTTCCCCCAGTGCGCTAAAATAAAAATGAGTTGTTACCACTTCCATTGCTACTGCTTTTCCAGCACCGCTACCTCCAGTGTTCCCTCAGTCCCTCGCTAATGACATCATGATTGTGGCTTACATGACTGTGAGCCAATTACTGGCCTCAGTGGTCGTGTATTTGCATATACGTCATGTAACTGCTGATGCCCGTAGCACGAAACCACTGAGGCCAGTGATTGGCTCAGGGTCACGTAGGCCATGGACTGGTGGTGCTGAAACAGCAGCGATGGGAGAGGTGAGTACCAGTCAATTTTTATTTGGCTCAGTGTAAAGACCATTCCTTCTCAAATTAAAAAAAGAAAAAGTAAATGTACCTTCTGTAAAACAAATACATTTGATTAAACTATTATCTAGTTTTATTTATTGTTGGTACATTTGGATCATGACTAATACTGTCACCATTTCACATCCAAGTAGACTCCCTGCTTTCATAAACCATTAAATAAAAAAAACATGATATGAATTACTTGTACAGAATGTACTAAAAGTCCCTAAATCTGCGTTCTCAATAAGAAACATACATTACTAACCAAATCTATCAATGAAGGAGTACTGCAGGAACCAGTTCTATCCTCACTGCTGGCCTTAGTGCTACAATTAGGCAAAACACTTCAGAGTCGCAGGTTGGCCAAGTACTGCCATACTTGTTCTTTAAATGGGTTTTTCCATCTGACTGTTTCACAGAGCTTTCTCTTGACAGCCAGATTTAAGCTCACACCTCCAGGCTGTGGGTGGTCCTACAGCAATAGCTGACATTTCAGCTTTGCTATTCCTGAACCTGTTAAAGGAACATTGCTAATGGTGGGATTTTAACAATAGGGCACACAACTGCAGAGCTCTAAAGGGTCAAAGTTTTTCAGTGAGAAACATAAACAGCTCCTTTGCTGCTGATAAAACACATCAGGGAGTGACATCATCATCCAGCCCGCTGCTAGAGCACAGAGAGAGGTGGTCAGGGTTGCTAGAGAGCAGTAGTCGGAAAACTAGGGAAGCTTGTGTACACAAGCTGGAGAGAAAAACTGCTCTAGCTCTGAAAGAAAGCAGAATCAGTACAGCAAGGTATCTGGTAATAATCTTTATTTACCTTTACCTAAATGTTTAAAGGTAAGTAATGAGATAGGAATACCACTTTAAAGGGGTTTTGCCACAAACACCTTTCATAACTACTTTATCCAGCTGTAGCTCTTAGTGTGCTCAAAAGGAGGCGTATGATTTGATTGAACTGCATATCATGTGACCCAGCAGGCTTTCCTCACAGTGTCCTTACTCTAGTCAAAGAACAGTTTGTTTATGGTAAGAGCTATGAGCGGTTACAAAGTAGCTGGGTGGTTAGAGATTCTGTCCTCCAACATAGAGGTCCCAGCTTCAAATCCCTGCAGGAGCCAAACATAGATTTTTTTTTTTTTGTGTCAGTGCACATATCTGATTGGTTTATTTTCTCTTTTTATTTATTTCCACTGTTTGACTAATTATTAAGCAGTACAGAGGACAGGAGTAGAATAACAGCACCTGGGGTTTGAACACTCACTCAGCAGTGAGTGTGTGATTATTAGGCAGGGAATAGACTGATGGTAGCTGCCTGACGAGAGAGGTGATGTCTGATCATGTACAGCCAGGACTGAGGAGCTCTCGTCCCTGTTGGTATCCCCTGGAGACGAGCTGTACACTATGGGTCACTAAGGTAGCAGTGAAAACAAAAATGCTACAGATTTTTTAATAAAGATGAATGGTGAAAATTTTATTATTTAATTTGCAAGCTTCCCACATCAATTTTACTTTGTGGCAAAACCCCTTTAAGATTGGATTCAGTGACCCATATTAACTATAAATTATTGCTAACCTGGACTAAAAAAATGGATAAATACCATTTGGCAGGTTCCCAGACAAAGCAAAATCTTTTTAATGAAAGGTCTGCAGCTAAAATAAAAATGGCACCTTCAACACCTCTATCCCTGGGAACACAATTTGTCAAATCTCAGACTATATACGCATTTTGGGTGTAGTTATTGATGGGCAAGTGTTTCCCAGGATCTCAATAGTTATACCTTCACCTGAGGAACATTGCAAGCATTAAATACCTTATTCCACGAGAAAATATTCCAACATTGCTACATGCCTTCATAACTAACAAATAAACTATCATAATGCCTTATCCTTACAGACAAAGCAACACATGGCCTTCAGCTAAAATACTACAGCTAAGTTAATAAGCAGACAACCTCAACAAGCTTCAAACAATAAATGGTTGGCCGTATTCATGCACAGTGAGCCTGATTGAGATGTCTTCTCCTACATCTCATATATTCAAAGTCCAAAGTTCAAACAGGCTTGTATACTTATTACATGCTCTCATAACACCAGTCTTCTGCTTGCTGCACTGCCAGCCAATAAAATGATGAATAACTTTTTAAATTTGCTTGTTGACCTTCAAAAGCCATAAACACTGCAGACCCAATCTACTTAAAGGGAATCTGTCGCCAATTTTTTTTTTTTACTTATTAAATCAAGCCCCTGATCCATATTCTTTCCTCTTCACCGTTTTTATTTCCTGATTGTAGATTTCTCTATTCGGCCGTCAATATATGATTGTGGGGAAGACATTCTTGCTTGCACTGCTTTAACAGCAGTCAGAGAGATACTTTACAGCAGCTTCATGCACATAGGATTCTTAAGACAGTTTCTGTCCCATAGACTTGTATAGGAGAGTTTTCACTGTGAAGGGAGGGGAGAGGGGGAGCTGTGACATCTCTTGTGACTGGTGGATTCTGTGTTATTTGTACACAATGGTGTCTCCTTTCAGTTTGACCCTGCTTTTACTGATAATGAGCACACTGCTGAAAAGCTCTCTAAACAGAGCAGGAAGTGTCAGACGATTATTAGGCCTAGTGGCCAAAGTGAAAACTGCAGGACTTAAGAATTATTAAAAATACTGAAAGTGATCTGGAAAATTAAAAAAAAACATAACCAAAAATTCCTAAAAAATGTGTTTAACATAAAAATGTGATTAAACAATAAGTCATTTTTTGATGAGTCATTCCCTTTTTAAAAGAACTACTGAAGTTCCACACTCTTTAGCATCCTCTTGGACCAACATCCTTGAACACACTATCAGTACCCAGGGCCCCCTGTCATGCAGTTCCCACTCTCTACAAAATTGACCCATTTACTCCGGGGCTTTGAGCGCCTTTTGAGAAAAGTACATTATAAATGTTTGGTGTTGTTGTTAGCAGAAGCCTGGTGCTAAATGTTTCAAAGAGCAGCATTCACATTTACAGATTGGGCAACTGATCATTTTGCTTTTCACAGTAGTAAGATCAATAGTTTGTACAGATCTTCTTTCACGCTAAAACGTCACTGTAATTTTCAATTAGAAACAAGCAAATTGTGTAAATCGCCAAATAAAATGTAACAGTTTCGCAAAAGAGAATTACTCAAAGAATGACGAGTGTATTTGTTACTGTTGCTTGGTCAAAGGCTGTTTAATGTTGACTCTTCTTGCTTTGCTGATGCTAGTAGCTTGTTACACTGTAAAGTATCACAAAGTCTTCTGTATCTTCAGTATCACAAAGTGTCTCTGATTACGGCTGGAAACTAAGCAGATAAAGCTGACTAGAAAGTGGAAATTCCCATGAAAGATTTGGTGAATCACTTAACAGCCCTTTGGCATTCAGCCCCCAGTGTATTCAAGATAACTTGCAACAAAAATGTAAATTCTCTTGCATCAGCTGATGAGAACAGTGCTTTCTTTGAGGAGATGCTTGTGGCTGTTTGAACGCATGATTATATTCAGCATTATATAAAATACAAATTATATAATTACATTTTGTCTGTATTTATTTTCTGTTTGTACTTTATTTAACAATTACTAAAAGGCTAATCTAACTCTGCTTTCTACCACCCACTTGTACTAATATTCTTTATTTATATAGAGCCAACATATTCTGCAGCACTTTACAATTTAGAGGATATAAGTATAGACGAAAAGACAGACATTACACAGTAAAAAGCTACTTACAGATCAGACTCAAGGTGTGAGGGCCCTGCTCTCAAGAGCTTACAATCTATTAGGGTGTATGGGTGAGACGAGGGGTGAGAAGTGCTAGATTTATAATGATCCAGTCATATTTTATAAATATGTGGTGGTTTACATAAAATTGGATGAACCTATCACCCTGATAGTACATCTCTATACAGATAACTACCTGTAGGTGCCCAAGTGTACGGAGTGACAGAAATGTGTGTGATAGAAAGTGGGGGGTTAGCTATTAGAAATCTTAGTAGGCCTGCCTAAGAAGATATATTCTCAGGGCACAATTAAAGCTATAAGGGTTATTAGTGTGCCTGATTGTACACGGTAACTTGTTCCAGAGAACTGGTGCAGCACATGAAAAATCTTGTAGACGGGCATAGGAGGTTCGAATGATTGAGGCATGTAATCTGTTATAAGTAGCAGAGCGCAGAGACTGGGTAGAGTGGTAGACAGAGATAAGGGAGGAGATGTAGGGAGGTGCAGCACTGTGGAGAGCCTCATAGGTGAAAGTGATTAAATTCTGTTGTATTCCGTGCTGAATGGGCAACCAATGCAGTGACTGACACAGGGTAGAGGCATCAGTATAGCGGCTGGAAAAAAAGATGAGCCTGGCTGCTGCCTTCAGGACAGTTGGAGATTTTGCAGAGAGGGAGACCAATTAACAAGGAGTTACAGTAGTCAAGACGCGAAAGAATGAAAGCAACAATGAGAGCTTGAGTTGTACTATTAGAATACTGCAATTTTGTAAGTGTTTGGATAAACTTACAGTACAGAGGTTTTCTCCTCTTTGGAAAAAAAACCACTAGTTAGAAGGATCCATTGATATTAAGCAGATCACATGTTCCCCATCATTCACATCTTTTTTGTGGGGAACATGGCAATAAGTGTTCAGTTCCCCTGCAGCGTTATCACAAAGAACAGTAAAGGAGTGTTCCCATCTCAGACATTTATAGCATATTGATAGGGTATGCCTTAAATATTTAATAGGTCTGAGACCCCCAGCTGTCTGAGACCCCTGACTATCTTAAGATTAGTTCCGTAAATTTGTCTGTGCATAATGGAAAAGTGGCTTAAATGTGTAGCAGTATGTTCATTTCAGTGGAAGTTCTGAGTTCAGCTTCGCTTACCCACTTCTGGATCCTGGCTGGTGGAGGCTCTGGGGTCAGAGATAAGGTCTCCACTGGAGCAGATTGGTTCTTGCCTTGTGGGTTTCAAGGTAATTAACCAGTGGTGAGACTGGGTTTAAAGTCCTTGATTCTCTCCCTCACCCACATTTTCCCCACCCTTGGTTGAACTGGATGGACACGTGTCTTCTTTCAACCGTACTAACTATGTAACTTGACTGTATTCAGGACTCCTATGAAACTGAACAGAGAGGGCTGAGCATGTGTGGCCATTTCGCTGGTCTTTAGCAGATGGCTCATTCCTTGTTATTTCTGATCCAATAGCACTTCTGGTCCAATGTCACTTGCAGGACAGGACAGGTTCTCCAGAGTAACAGACAAGTCTTGTATCCTAGCCAAGAGATGAGAATCCTGAATTGTGTTGCTTAGATAGGTCCTTGTTCGGTTCGACACTGGTATGGTTGAACTTGTAATTAAAACTCGGATTAAGGACATCTGATACCTGAATATTATTTAGTCTAACCCTAAATTGGGGTTAGGGTTGTTTATACATTTTTAAGGCATTAACTTTTGGTTCCGTGGCATTTCGGATCCAATAGCACTTCTGTTTCAACGCCACTTCCAATTTAATGTCACTTCCAGTTAATGTGACATAGAGGTTAGGGTTAGGGCAGGAGTTGGGGTGAGGGACTAACCCTAAAAAATAAAAAAAAGTTGGATATATTAGAAGGTGAGGACAAAAAAAAAAGTGATTTCCAGAAATCCACATTACAAAGGGGTTAAATTATCATAAAACTGGAGCTACATGATACAGGGGCTCCTACCAACATATATACTACAATTTAGCGTTGTGGATCAGTTCTGTTTTAGCATTCATGAAGTGAATTTACTTTATGGATATTGCCATTTAGTAGATATGAAATATTCATTATTTCCAAGGTATACAGCTTTGATCTTAGATTTGCTTAGCAGGAAGATGAAACAAATTGCATCGGTTGGATGTGACATCTTTCATGCTTTCAGCTGACTTTGTAGTGGAATAATCTACTTAACCCGGAAGAAACAAAATTTACTATGGAATCCTAAAGTTAATGAAGTTTCTAGAAATAGTTAATGTTTACAGACTAGACTATGAAATGGTCTGAAACTTTTAGGTTTACTTTTGAACATTATTTTACAGTTCAAATGTATATACAGTCAACAGAATGTTAATTTCTATTTACTACTAAACCAGGCAACTCGGTGAGCTCCTATTGTACAGTAATACAACACTGAACAAGCAGGGACTGCTAAGGGGTTTGAGTTTGGGAATTTGCAGAATTCTACATCCAATGTATTCCTAAAGTAAATTAAAGATTTTTTTTTTACCTGGTGTAATTGTCTAGCTTTTGCAGGCCAGCTAGACCTTAAGGTGAAAAATAGGGGCATTACTTATTGTTGTGATTGGCATTTTAGGCAAGCAGTACGTCATTGCGCCCCTTTCCTAAAGGTGCTCCTGATGGGAGGTGTTGATGCAAGGAAAAGGGCACTGGAAGCTGTGATGTAGCTAGCAAGTGCTTCAGGGCTTCTGTGCATGCCCTGGAGCACTTGTATACAGAGATATGGACGCTCAATGCAGTGGACAGGAATGGGCTTGTGCGGAGATGCCCGGCTGTGGGCACTGAACATGCTAGATGGCAGCAATTGTTAGATCCACTGGCAGTTTTAGGGAAGCACTATTTTACCATTATAAAACTTCCCCTTTAACCTTTGTATACATTAATTTCTGTTTGGTGAATATTTATTACTTCTGAATATAACAATTTTATATGGAAAATAATGAATATGGACAGACCTCAGTTTCTATTATTAGGTTGTGTATGTTGATTCTAATCTTTTTTTAAATCTGAGTGTAATTTAAAAAAAAAAAAAAGTGCTTGAAGGGAACCTGTCAGGTGTTTTATGCCTCCCCCTATTTTAGAGCAAGTTGTGATAGTGGGAGAGAAGCAGAGCTCTGTGATATGTAGGTTTATATGATTTGGAGCAGAATTTCTGAGTAAAATGCAGAGTAAATTTTGAATGGACTCCTTAAGTGACAGTAGGAGTCCTGCTTTCCCAACTCACATACTGTGATTGACGGCCTTCGCTGCATAAGTGTGTGTACAAAGCAAACTGTCAATCACTGTATGTGGGTGAGGTAAGCAGTACTGTCCGTTTCACAGATTTTCTCTATCCCTCTATCACATCCTGCTCTCATATAAGGCACCATAAACCACCAGACAGGTTGCCAATTTGAACAAACCCCTGTACAATACGAGACTGCAGTAAAATAAAAAATGTGTGCTTACCTCTACAGCTGCCTCCGTTCCAGCAGCACCAAAGCTCCGTTGTCTCCCACCACTGACTTCCTGACATCACATAACCATGCAGTTAGTCATTGGCCTCAGCAGTCTCTGATTGTAGCCAGTGATTGGCTACATGGTCACCTAAATTATGTATGTGATGTCCCTGCCAGGGAACCAGCTGAAGACTGTTAAGGTGACTACTGGTTATGTTTTCTTTTATTTTACAGCAGTCCTGGTGTGTACTGGTGTTTGTTAAAATGTTGACCAAACCCACCTGCCGTTTTTGTGGGGGTCTTTTATTAAGTTTTTTATAGCTAGATACAGGAGGGGTTTGAAAAAGTATAGGAAGTATACTTGAAGGACGAGTGGATCCATTTCTGGTTTTGGCTAAAAAACTACAATTGCATTTTTCAAAAAATGTTGTTTCTGGAACTAGCCTTAATATTAAAGGGGTTTTGCAAGGACGTGCCTTATCTGCTAAGAAGCTAATGTAAACAAGCCACGGAGCTGAGAGAGAGACAGACTGCCAGAGCACAGAGCTGCATAAGGGATCGCGTGAAATGTTCACTCAAATAATCAAACTACAACTAGTGGATTCTGTATACAAAAGACAACACCTTTTCTCCACAGCAGCTTGAAAGCGTCTTCATGTTCTCTGTCATCAGATAAAGCAGGGATCTACTCAGATAATCACACTACAACTAGTGGATTCTGTATACAAAATACAACATATTTCTCCACAGCCCCTTGAAAGCTTCTTCAGCTCCCTTTCATCAGATAAGAAGTGTGTTCTGCGCAAGCCCGGCCAGCAGCTCTTGTCAGGTCGTATCTAATAGAAGCTTTTAAGTAACTAAGGGCAGGTAAGGCAACCTGTAGCTCTCTCAGGCTGCAATATTTTTAATCACATACGTATATTTAGAAAAGTGATTAAATACCCATTTTGGAGGATCCCACGTCAACATTACATCGTGGCAAAACCCCTTTAAGCTATCACTAAAATTAATGGGGGTTTTCAATGATTAGAAATGCTGGTCAGTTGTTTGGGGATCATATAAAGTAAAGAAAAACTGTAAATCCACTTGTTCCAGTGCTGCTGCTGGGCCTGATGTGCCTGCTAGTGCTTACCTGATGCTGCCGCCAATCACAGGTTCAGCAGTCACGTGCCATAAATACTAAAAGAGAGTAGCCCATGGATAGCAGCAGGATCACATGAACTATAGATGTGATGCCATCTGCCAGGATCACGGGACTGGCGGCAGTGCTGAAGCACCTGGGGCTAAAGCTGTTTTTTTCCCCTATATTTTCTATCCCTGAACGACTGACGAGCATTATTAAACATTCAAATATCCCTTTAAATAGATGTCGTAAAGAAGGTTGTCTTATCTTCCGCTTTGTATAACTTCTCTCATTGTAACTATTCATGTCTTCTCTTCTGGATAGAGGCTTTCAGATCACCAGTATTCAGGCACGGCACAGACAAAAATGGCTTCAGTCTTGGATTTAGCAAAAATCTACGACAAGTATTTGGGGATGAGAAAAAATACTGGCTGCTACCTGTATTTACGAGGTATAGTATGTAGTTATCACATCAAAGAATGCTATTGTTCTAGAGGGTTTTTCCTTAAACTACATTTTTGACCTTATACCTGCATCCTCCATGCCAAAATTTCCTGCAACCTTAAAGGGTTTTACCAAGAAATAAAATTGATGTGGGAAGCTTGCAAATGAAATAATAAACATTTTCAGCATTTCACCATTCTGTACCATTTTTGTTTTAGCTGCTCCCTTATCGACCCATAGGGCAACATGTATGAATGAGGTTGCACCAGAAGTCTGGCGTTTTTTCAGCCCGAAAACTGGCGCGGCTCCTGGCCGCACATGCTCAGACATCACCTCTCCTTTCAGGCAGCTACTGTCAGTCTCTTTCCTGCTTAGTAATCACACATACTCACTGTGCAGCGAGTGTTCAACCCCTGGTGCTGTCATTCTACTCCTGTCCTTTCTACTCCTTAGTAATTCATCAAAAAAATCCACATGTTTTATTCTTGCAGGGATTTGAACCTAAAACCCCTATGTTGAAAGACAGAAGTGTTAACCACTTAGCTACATTTTAGCTATTCTCAGCTCTTTACATGAACAGACCTTTGTTTGAGTGAACACACTGTGTGGAAAGGCATGTTGATGTCAAGCTTGCTGGGTCACAGGATATGCAGTTCAAACAAATCATACATGCGTCCTTTTGAACACACTGAAAGCTGAAGCAGGACAAACCATCCGTGAAATGCGTTTGTGGTAAAACCGATTTAAAGAGTTAAAACAGTGCCAGGTCAGCACTGCCAATTCTTTGGTTTTGGGCTTCATAAATATGGTATTTCAAACATCATGTATGTCCTGTCATAAATCTAATCCAATCATATTACTATATATTTAAAAAAACAAAAACTTTTTTGATATTTTACAGAAGGCCGCATAGTTTCCTTTCTATATCTAGTGTATATTTACTAAAATTAGGTATAAATGGGTTTGTTTTTTTTGTTAAATGCTGCAAAAGTTTCACCCTACTATGGTGTCTTGTACCACCAATATTAGTTCAATTTGTAGGTAATTCTTTCCCTGGGGCTTCTTTACATTTTCTAAGAACATACATTTTGGGACAGTCAGAAATCCTTCATTCAGCTGCATCAAAATTTCTGACATTGCTGAGAACAAAAAAGCATTTTCTATTGATCTAAGGAGGGGGGGACTGGAATGATCCTTTTTAAAGTTTTTATTTCAAGTTTTTTATCCTTCCCAACTAGAAGAGCCATTTCTTCAATTAATAGACAACCCTTTATGTTAGTTTTTTGTCATTGTATTACCATTCTGTTTTATGTAAGAAATTAATTAATTTTGTTACTCTGCAGCTTAGGGGATGGCTGTTCATTTCCTACTTGTCTGGTGAACCAGGATCCTGAGCAAGCATCTACACCTTCTGGAACCAATATAGCATCTAAAGGGTATATTTCTTAACATTTTGTTGCTATCTATCTTTCTATCTATCCATACACGTGTGTTCATATAAAAATAGGTAAATACAAATCAGATAAGCAACAACACATGACAGATTATACAGTATCATGATTTATTTTACAAAAATTAAGCCAAAATGGAAAGCCATGTGTGGAAAAACTAAGAACACACCATGAATCAATAGAACCACCTTTAGCAGCAATACCTTGAAGTCATCAATAACTGTATGACTTTAAAATGTTGCTTCAGTTCTTTGAGATTTGTCAGCAATATGCACAGCTCTCTAAAGGTCTCACCACAGTATGTAATGTCATCTGTGACTGGGTTATGGCAACATCTTGATTCTGTTGTAGATTTGCTGGTGTGCTTGGGATTGTCTTGTTACATGACCAAGTTTTGGACAAGCTTTAGTTGTCGGTTAGATGCCTTCACATTTGACTGTAGAATATCTTTCTATCTATGGGAATTCATGATCAACTTAATGACTGCAAGTTGTTCATGTACTGTGGCTTCAGAACATGCCCAAATTATTACCCTTCCACCATCATGCTTAACAGTAGATATCAGGTATTTGTACTGATATGTTGTGTTTAGTTTTCACTGAACATGGCGCTCTACATAATGGCTAAACATCTCCACTTGTCTTGTCTTGTCTGTCCTAAGATTAAGAAGTCTGTTTTTGTTCAGATGTAACTCTGCAAATGTAAGCTTTCTCCTGGCCACCCTTCTAAACAAGCCAAACTTGTTCAGTCTTTTCTATCATTAACTTGAACAATTAACATGCTAATTGAGGTTTGTAGTGTCCAATATGTAGCTCTCGGTTTTTTTGACGTTTCTCTGAGCATTGTATGGTCTGACCTTTGGGTAAGGTTGCTGGAATTTCCACTCATTGGAAGATTGTCAACTGCCCTTCCACTTGAGAATGATCTTTTTCACTGTAGAACAATGTACTTCAGTTTGGAATTAGTTTTATATCCCTTCCTAAATTGATAACTAGCAACAATTGGTTCTATAAGATCATTGCTGATGACTTTCCTTCTTTGCATTTTGTTTACAAAAACCTGAGTGCTCCAGACAAGCAAACTGCCATTTTTTTTTACAGGTGGTCATACACTTATCAAGGGCTTTTGATTAGCAGCACATGGCTTAGACTTACCCTTTCAATTCCCATGAAAGTTGTAGTGGTGTACTAAATTTCATACGCACTGCTTATTTATCTTTACCTAGTTTTTGTTAAACATTGTCATTGTGGAATTTGTTGTGATATTGCTCATTTGCTGCTGTACCTTTAATGGATTTAATGCAAATAGAAAAAGTGACAGGCAGACAAATAACTAGTTATAGGGAATATGCTCCTTTGTAAATATTTAAACTACGAAAGGTTTCTGTTTTTTCCCCTTTCATTATCTGTTATCTATAGCACAGTTTCAAAAGGGGCACTCCAGTATTTTGTTTGTAGAGGCTCTTGTGTTTGCCTAGTGTATTCCCGTTCTAATATATGTACTATTTATGGGTTGTCTGCCATTTTTATTGCTTTCTAATATAGTACCCCTGATGTAGCCTACAATTTCAATGATGCCTCTGGGTCTTTAGAGACCAAGTACAAGGAGTTTCATCACATTGCACTTTATCTGCTTGGAGTGGTAAAGGCAGCAAGTGAAATTGATCAGTAACATAGAACCCTTAATTTATGCTGCAGAGTGTTCTGTGTATCCTGTGAGATGCAGCTTTACTCTATATGCATTTGTTTTCTGCTTGTCATCTCTTACAAGCAAGAGACAGGGTGCCAGGCAAAAATTGCATCTAGTGGATATACACAGGATATTCTGCACACAGCAAATAGCAGAGAGACAGGAGGTGTGATTCAGGGAGTTTTAGAACTGTTTTTTTTTTGGGGGGGGGCCTGAAAGCCAATAATCATCCTTTTGGCAACTCTGATAAATTACTTCTTTAACCCATGACAGCAACGAGGGATATGTGTGAAGACAGCCTATCACATACCTTATATACCCACCGAGCCAGCTTACAACATGCAGTTTCCATCATGAGCTACACCCTCCTGACATCAACAGATGGAAGTGGTTGTAATGATGTGACTCAGCTGTGTATTTACTCTACAAATTAAAATGGACCACACATCACCGGAGTGATAAGCATTTGGCTGCAACAGTCACACAGGAAGATACTGCACATCATTGCTCTGTTATCACCACAGTTACATATACTTAGGGCCACATGTATGAAAACTGTCTAGGTCTAAAACTCACTTTGTTGCCCATAGCAACCAATCACCGCATCCCTCTAATTTTTCCAGAGCACTATATGAAATGAAAGGGGCGCTCTGGTTGGGTGCTATGGGCAACAAAGTGAGTTTTAAACCTAGACAGTTCTCATACATGTGGCCCTTACCATATTAGAACTTCTATTAACCTTTCATGCCAGAATTCCTCCTTTCAGTTGCATCATGGAATTTACAAATGAAGAATTTGTTTCAAACCACAAAAGGCTTTCTCTCTGCATTGGATAATTTAAACGTTTTATTAAAAGTTGTTAATGTTGTAAAATTCAAACCTGCAAGCATTGCACTGATGAAAGGACAGTGGAGGTAGGTGATGTGTACCCCTATACCCAGTAGTCTCCTGATCTTAAGCAGATATTGTAGGTAAAGAACGTTAAAAATCTCGCCCATATTTGGATGATGTGTCTAGATTAGAGTTTCCACCATATTTCCCCCATATAATAGTGCTCAGCATAACAACTGCTTTACAATCTATAGTGTCCATACCATATACTACTTGGTAGCTTCACTTTCTCAAACTACTTTCCTTCCTCCGAAGCAGGTAGGAAATTACTAGAGCCCATCACAGACTGCTCACATGCGAGCTTCTTTTTCTGCATCCGCCCTCTAGGATCCCCCCACTGATCCGGAGAAAGAAGAGGCTCAAAGGGCTGAATCAGCTCTGTGGCCCCTCCAGTGCTTTCCTCTGCAGCTTCCTACCCACTTTGTGCCTGATAGTGCCACATTGACTTGTACTTGCCCTGGACAGTGGATGGCATGTAACTACTTCAGTCTCAGAAGTGGTGGGGGGTCTGAAGGCCGGACTATCTGCAACCACAAATCCTAATTACATGCCATCACTCTATGGGATGGGAGTACCCCATTAAATGGGTTGTCTCATTACAAGGATTGCTATTTATGTTAAAGATCTTGCAAAAACAAGTCACTTTGCAATATGTGTCCATTAACAGTGTCCTACCTATTCTGAGATATCCCCACTTGTATGGGCTGCTTCAGCTCCTCAGGTCACTATAGCTACAGACCTGTTTACTCTCTCCTGATAGGCTGGCAGCACTGGTTGCTATGGCTACAGACCTGGCTTCTACTGCAGCCTAGTGAAAGATAGTAAACATACCCCTGAATTCAAAGTGAAACCAAGAAAACAGGACTGAGGTGAGATGAATCAATGTAGTGCGACAACCCCTTAAATGTCACTGGGAAGGCAGGGAGGAGCCACCCTCTCACTTTTCTATTTGGAAGGTTAAAGGTAAAGAAAAAAATCTCAGCCATAAAGTTCCCACAAGAATCCCCTTACCTCCGCTACTTAAGGTCATTTTCACTGTGCTGGTGATCGCACCCTCTGGGGTCCAGTATGTCATGTCTAGTAGATGCTTTTCTCTTCATTTCTTCACCTGGTATACTTGGTCATGCTCCACCATATTTAGTTCCAAGCATCACTTACACATTTTTCCTCCTTTTTTTGCTCTCTTATCAATTATTTTAAAAATAAGCAAAATATGAGCCTTGAAATAAAATGAAAAGCCTCTGCCTCTCACCCATTAGAGCGCTCATAAATGTGACTGTAGGGTAACTGTATCAAAACTAATGCAGAGAAAAAATGGAGTAGTTACTGTAAGGGTTTGGTGAATTCGCTGGACCACCGCAAGCGATGATAGTTAAGCCACGGCAGGAAGCGGAGTCTAAGTAGCCCCTGGTATTCACCAGAGCCCGCCGCAAAGCGGGATGGACTTGCTGTGGCGTGAGGCTACCAGGTCACTATCCCCGACGTGACTTGCTTGCGATGGTGGCTGGGGTACTGCGTGGTACAGAATCGGAATCCAAAGGCGAAGTAGGGGACAGGCAGGAGGTCAGGGCCGGTGGCGGAGGTTAGTGGTCAGAGACGGGCAGACGGTCAGGGCAGGCGGCAAACAGGCAAGGTCAGGAAACGTAGCGGAACGGACCGGTACACAGGTAATCAGACAGGACAAGAACACTCTCAACTAGGCAACGCACACCATTCTGGCAGAGAGTGCTGGGGGCGTATTCCTTATATAGGACCAGCGGCTGGCAATTGACCAAATTACTGGTGCACTGGCCCTTTAAATCCAGACCAGCCGTCGAGCGCGCGCCCTAGGCAGCGGGTACGCGCGCGGCAGCCGGGACAGGCAGGAGCAGCGTACACCAGAGCGTGAACGGGTCAGTAGCCCGGCGCCGGACCTCGGGTGGCAGGGGGATGGTCGCGGGTAGTCGCGGGTAGCCGCGCCGGACCACCTGCGGACAGGGGGGCGGCCGCGGGGGGCAACGGCACTGAGCCAGCCCCCATTACAGTTACCCATGGCAACTAGTCAGATTATACCTTCCATTCAGAAGCCCTTTTTAAACGAAAGGCTACCTCTTTTGTCACAGTGGGCACCTACTTTTGTGCCCACTGTGTCTGTGTTTAAGGACCCTGTTTAAGTTTACTTTGCAGCAATAGGTCATTAGGCCCGGTTAACACGGCTTATTCAAGCCATATTTGCGGGACGGATCCCGCCCGCAATACGGCTTGAATAAGGGGCGGGGGAGCTGCCCGCCGGCCCCATAGACAATGCATTATTTACGGCGCGTACACGCCGTAAATAATGTGCATGTCACATTCTCCCCCCGCGGCGGATTTGCCGAACGGGGAGAAGAGACGGAATCCATAGTTCTCTATGAGAACTGTGGATGACCGTAGTTACTGGGACGGATTGGAGCCGTACTGCCGCGCAAATACGGCGCGCTGTATGGCTCCAATCCGTCCCAGAATAAGCCGTGTGAACGAGGCCTTAAAAGTCAGACAGGCAAGCCAGTGCACCCAGAGATTCAAACAAGACTTTAAAAAGCCTCTTAAAACTACTAAAATGTTAATTAATGTCATATAAACTATTGTTGAGGAGTTGCCTAATCAGCCATAGTGATGAGCTTAGACAGTGTGTCTTGACTTCATGTATACTGAAATCTGAATTTTACATGTTACAATCTTTTGATTTCTACAGTAGTGCTGACAACCATCAGTTCCCAGCCAAACCCCTTCGTGAGTCTCAGAGTCACCTGCTGACTGACACCCAGTCTTGGACCGAGAGCAGCTGCAGTGAAGAAAAGGGGAAGCTTGGTAAGGTGTCGGAAACCTGGCTATAATATTGGGTGCAGTAAGAAACACCACATTCGTACTACATTCACCTGCTGCTCTCAGATGTTAGTGTGGAGACTAAAGCACAAAACATTGCTCCTTTAATTGTATTTTAAATACAGTAACTACAATTCTTGTGTATGCGAGCGTTGGTAACTATAATAGTACACTATATAAATTAATCTGATCATAACCTATCCCACAGTGTAAGGTTCAATGCACTGTAGCTTGACACTTAAAGGGGTTGTCTTATATTAGTAGAACACTACCGTTTATTTTTCGGGAATAATGCCACTCTTGTATATGGGCTGTCCTGGTTCTGTAGCTCACCCCAAGTGGATAGAGCAGAGCTGCAGTACTCAGATAAGACCTTAATGCGTTCACATAAACTGACGTAATTTTACATATGGTGCAGACTTGTATGCTGAGACCACTCTATACGTGGCAGGTGCCAGCTGTTGATTACAGCTGGCACCTGCTGGCAGTAGCGGGATTAGAGGTGACTCTGACCTCAGCCATATAACTACTTAGATATTGCAGTTAACGTGGCCATGTCATCAAAATGGTTAGGAAAGGTGGATTGGGATTCAAGTGCCATGGCAGCTGGGGGGCTACTGAAGGCCTCCAGGCCTGCCATGATTGTACTTCTATGACACCCTGAGTAATAGAAGATTAGTGAAATGACTACATACTATACAAGCGGTCAAAAAAAAAAAATAATTAAAATAAAAGAACCTCTTTCCCATTTATCATATAACAAAATCGAACAGTAAAAAAAAATAATGAACTTGGTATTGTCCTGTCCTTGACCAATCTAGCTCAATATCGTGTTATCTACCCTGTGCGGTAAATCCCTAAATCATAATCAACCTAGGTTTTTGTTTTTTTCCGGTCGTCCCACCTCCTGTACAAAAATGAATAAAATGCAATAAAAAGTTGGATGTCCTTCAAAGTAAAAATTCACAGTGAAGAAAAAAACCCAATTAAAAAATAACTTTTACTTGATATGCCTTAAAAGAATGCCCTCCAAAATGGAGGACCCACAGCAACAAACACCAAAATTTGTTCTCCTAGAGAGGAAGAAATGCTGGTTCCTCTAAATCTAAATATCCAATATAGTGGTACTGACCCAAGGGGTGAAAATTGCCCCCCTCGGCGGAGTAGTCGCCCCAACAGGAGCGGCCCCACCTATTGAGAGTGCACCCTAGGTCAGACCCGTTAAACAGTTCCTAAAAGGATACCAGCAGGACTCCCATATGTGCTATAGACACTCTAGGAGAAACAATTCTATCCACATAAAATCATTCTTTTTAGTCACATGTACAAAACAAGAAAAAAAACAAAAACAACGTTCTGTTGCATCATTGATTCAGAAACCTGTGTGATTTGTTCAAGACCCACAAACAAAAACAAAAACAACGTTCCATTGTATCATTAATTCAAAAACCCGTGGATTTGTTCAAGACCCGACGCGTTTCCCCCAAAAATTCTATAGGGTTCATCAGGGGTAACAAGAGAACATTTAGCCAACAAGACTAAAATCACAGCATACATAGACTAATAGATAAAGATACTTAGCAATGATATCCTTAATGGTGGTAATGCCGTCAAGATAATCCAATAAGATACAGATTGATGATGTGTCTGATGTCTCAGTGTGGACGATACTGCCATGCATCCATGCTCCCCATGGAGATCTTTAAAGTGGACACCACCGGAAGTGATCTCACAAACCAAAACATCACTTCCTGTCTCCTGCCCCCCCCCCTCCCCCCCCCCCCCCCACGGAGATCAATTCAGACCCGCAGAGGGAGTAGAGATCTCTCATTCCCAGATAGTTCACATGGGAAGAGCAGGTCGCCCCCTTTTGGTGGGTAAGTGAGGCGTCTACCGCCACTAACACCACATACATCGCTGCAGAGGTGCGATGGATGTACATGCGCAGCCACCGTCAGAGCAAAAAGCGCTACTCGACGGTGCAACATCCCAGCGCCAATACAAACATAATAACAGCGAACATATATGCATACTTTGCTGTATAAAAATCATCCAATCTATACATATGAGTGTAATAGATAGAGAGGGAAGCATAAAGCATCGCCACCTGAGGATCATAATCAGATAATAAAAGATCAGAATAGATGTGTTGGTGGACAATCCTGTCCCTATAAACCAACACTGGCACGATCACCAAAGTGAACCTCATACCTT